>CM023200.3:2194902-2266958 GCA_004115045.4 Sinella curviseta | reverse complement strand
CTTTGGAATAAGATGCATGTCGTGGTCCCCTCACGAAACATAATACAACATTGTCTTCAATATACTCACTACTATTTCATTGAGGCAGCTTTGCAAAAACATTTTCAAAAAGACTAGCATATTTTCTTACATCTTGCTTTACGATCAGTATATTTGTAGTGAGATTACATGATCCAATACAGTTTACGGTGAGGAGAATTTTAACTGAGGAGTTCGTTGAGATAGGGTGGGTGGAGCAATGCATTTATATATGTGGGTCCTCGTGAACAAATAATGTAATGTTGAATATGAGCAAAAAACCAACAAACATACCAAAAATATTTTTAGAATCATTTATTTACAAGCCTACAAGAAATTACACTAGATAAAAATGCTTAATCCTATATAAATTCAAATTTTAGATTTCGTTATATACACAAGAATAATAACTTTTAAAGAATAATAAAGTGTTATATATGTATTAATTTTGAGGAAATGTCATTGCTAAACATTGCAAGGTTATTGCCACCAACGACTTACACACTTAAATGGGAAATGTAATTAAAATTTCCACTGCTATGAAGATCCTATCGTTGCTAAATGAACTCGTCTATACATATTTTGCGAGATTGCGCATTAGACGGATACACTGTAAACGATAGAAAGCTTTCGCAATACATTTAATCAACTTGAGGACACTATTTGCTTTAACATGGAGCATATGGTCTTGCACAAAACTTTCTTAGATCCACCCGATACATATAAGTTATTTTGTCTATATCTAAACATATTAGTAGTTTTAAGCTTTATAACATTCAAATATTAGGTTAAATGTATCATACAAATCTGGTTAATCTCCGCGGATATATGACTACTCTAAAGTCACAAATATACTTATTTATTGTAATCGTTACATAATCAGAAACAACAACAAACAGGGATAAAATACTCCGTAGTATATGACTAAATATTATGAAATATTTAGCCATTTTAAAAACCACCACGAGTGATCGCAATACCAAACAATTGATCAAATATTTATATTAATCTGCCAAACTAATACACGCAGATGTAACCAAACTGCAGTACGTTGTACTTTTATAGGTAAATTGAATTTCACCTAGCTCATATACATTGTCAATTGAACATGATTTAATGAAATGTATCCTTGCCTACTTTTCCAAAATACGGAGGCCCACTATCGTCTCTGCTGCCTATTATAGTACAACATGACTGATTACTAGCGAAATTAAAATTGTTAAAATATGAACGTCAACTGGATTACAGATAAATTGATAACTTACAAAGCTGCCTTTAATGAAACGGTGGTACACACGTCAATGCGACCTGACAAGTACGTCACAATATAACACTTTTATAGGCGCAGCCGTTTTTATAATGGCATTACTATTCGTCAATTTTTTATCATTATTCTGTAATGAAATTTGTTCGATCGATACTTGCACCACACGATACTATAACAATGCTTTTATGTCTGCGCGAAACAATTTCGCCTCTTCGAGATACCAGCTTTGATGGGACACCGATTTCACTCCAATAATAATCTTGATGATAGAACCAACAGATATGGACGCAGAGGAAACTTGTGTGAACCACCCACCTCAATTCCGATGAAAGTTGCATCAATCTGATTCTGGTGTTGGTGCAATGATCTAATGGTATCTGCAATACATGGTGTAGTTGGGGTTAGAGCTAAAGCAAAAGGATCAGGTGGTACCACAGATGATGGCGCATAAATGCGCAGAGACTGAATCCGATAGCTGTATTCCGGAAGTAGGCAGGTCTTTCTGTTTTACATACTCATTAGGACACGTACATCACATCTCCCTGACGAAAGTATATCGTCTCCAAAGATCACATCGTAACACGGAATGCAAGCATTCGTTTGGAATGTGTGCATTTAGATACGATGATGCAAGTTGCCGACAAATGGACAGTACATGTGGGTGTCCAACACAAGTAGTGAGACTCCCAGCTTTGTTACTGGAAATGTACTTATGCCACTGCTAAACGAGATTCCACGCCTCTAGTTAAGGATTCCTTTGTGCCGCCTGCTTGTGCGACAAGCACGGCAGAAAGATTAAACTTTGTGCCTTGATAATGTGGATGTTGAATCTCCTCCATAGTAAAAATGTTTAAAGGGTACAATGGGGTCATAATGGTGCAAAGCATAAGGCAACTGTACATAGCTGAAAGAACAGTAAAATGTATAAAGCAATGATGAAAAGCTTAAATCCATGAAGCTAAGCTAAATTACAAGTGCAAAGCTTGAAACAGCGGTTCAATGCGTAGTGTAATATTTGAATTGCTAAATCAATGTCGCATAGCTTAAAGAAACGCTACAATGCTTAAATCAATGTTGCAATGCGTATAACAATGGTCTCATACTTAAAGCAATGTTACAAAATTTAGTACAAGGATACAAAGCTCAAGGCAATGGTACAACGCCGACAGCAATGGTTCAAAGCTTACAGCAATTGTGTAAACCTTAATGCAATGGTTCAAAGCTCAAAACAATGGCGAAAAGCTGAAAGCACTGTTGCAAAGCTGAAATCAATGGCGCAAAGATGAAATCAATGGCGCAAAGATGAAATCAATGGCGCAAAGCTTAAAGCAATGGTGGGAAGATTGAAGCAACGCGGCGAAGCTTACAGCAAATGTACAAGTCAAATCGTGCTTAAAGCGTTTCGAGATGGACAAGAATCAACATCAACACTATCAATGCACAACGTTTAATCTTTCTGCCGTGCTTGTCGTACAAGCAGGCCGCACAAAGGAATCGTTAACTAGAGGCGTGGAATCTCGTTTACCAGTGGCATGAGTACATTTCCAGTAACGAAGCTGGGAGTCTCACTGCTTGTGTTGGACACCCACATGTACTGCCCATTTGTCGGCATCCTGCACCATTGTACCGAAATGCACACATTCCAAACCAATGCTTGCATTCCGTGATACGATGTGGTCTTTGGACACGATATACTTTCGTTAGGAAGGTATGATTACACTCTGATTGCATCAGCTCTGAGAAACATGTTCTCAACATATACGTGTCGTAATGGACATACAAAACGGGAAAAATCTGTCTACTTCTTCGTTACAGCTATTGGTAATTGTCTCGTTGTTTCTATATTCGTCTCCTATTGTGGTATCTAGCGACAATTAATCCTTCTCCTCGAGATCCCTTTTATTCGAAGATACCTCCTATATATTATAATGTAATCATGAGTCAGTTAGATGTACACACAAAGCCAACAAGCAACTATTATTTGGACCACTCCGTATTATACTGTCAAATGTCGATCCCATTGAAATATGGAAAATATACAGAACATGGTGATGTGTAAAATGGATAGCACAATGGATTGCGGCAAGTGAAGAACTCATCGGGGTATTGCGAATGGATACGTTATTTTTAAGTGTCAAATGAAGAGGTGATCGGAGCCTGTCACATGCAGAGCTCGCTGTAGAGTTTCAATTGAAGGGCTCATGAGAGACAGAAAGTGGGGAGCGCATTGGAGGGTGTCTAATGCATGGCTCAGTGGAGTGTGGTACATGCGCATCTGATTTGAATTCTGCAAATACAGTGCTCAACGGAGTTTGTCAAATGGAGAGCATAGTAGGTTATGGTAAATCAAGTCACGCCAAATAGAAGTGTATGTTGTAAGTGGATATATCATTGGAGCGTTGCAAATAGACAGCTCATTCGAGGGTGTCAAATGAAGATGTTATTGTGTCGAATGGCGAGCTCGTAGGAGTAATGCTAATGACGAGCCCATTGCAGTGTGCAAAGGGAAAGGACATTGTTCAAACGGACAGCTCACTGGAGGGTTTCACATGGATCACTAATTTTGGTATTGCAAATTTAAAGGTCATAGGAGTGTGTCAAATGCAAAGCTAATTGAAGGTTTTTAAATGGAGAGCTAATTGGAGGCTTTCAAATGAAGAGCTAATTTGAGGTTTTCAAATGGAGATATAATTGGAGGTTTTCAAATGGAGATATAATTGGAGGTTTTCAAATGGAGAGCTAATTGTAGGTTTTCAAATCGAAAGCTAATTGGAGGTTTTCAAATGGAGAGCTAATTGGAGTTTTTCAAATGGAGAGCTAATTGTAGGTTTTCAAATGGAGAGCTAGTTGTAGGTTTTCAAATGGAGAGCTAATTGTAGGTTTGCAAATGGAGAGCTAATTTAAGGTTTTCAAATGGAGAGCTAATTGGAGGCATTCAAATGGAGAGCTAATTGGAGGCATTCAAATGGAGAGCTAATTAGAGGTTTTCAAATGGAGAGCTAATTGTAAGTTTACAAATCGAAAGCTAATTGGAGGTTTTCAAATGGAGAGCTAATTGGAGGTTTTCAAATGGAGAGCTAATTGGAGGTTTTCAAATGGAGAGCTAATTGGAGGTTTTCAAATGGAGAGCTAATTGGAGGTTTTCAATTGGAGAGCTAATTGGAGGTTTTCAAATGGAGAGCTAATTGGAGGTTTTCAAATGGAGAGCTAATTGGAGGCATTCAAATGGAGAGCTAATTGGAGGCATTCAAATGGAGAGCTAATTAGAGGTTTTCAAATGGAGAGCTAATTAGAGGTTTTCAAATGGAGAGCTAATTGTAGGTTTTCAAATCGAAAGCTAATTGGTGGTTTTCAAATGGAGAGCTAATTGGAGGTTTTCAAATGGAGAGCTAATTGGAGGTTTTCAAATGTACAGCTAATTGGAGGTTTTCAAATGTACAGCTAATTGTAGGTTTTCAAATGGAGAGCTAATTGTAGGTTTTCAAATGGAGAGCTAATTGTAGGTTTTCAAATGGAGAGCTAATTGGAGGTTTTCAAATGGAGATATAATTGGAGGTTTTCATATGGAGATATAATTGGAGGTTTTCAAATGGAGAGCTAATTGGAAGTTTGCAAGTGGAAGGCTAATTGGAGGCATTCAAATGGAGAGCTAATTTGAGGTTTTCAAATGTACTGCTAATTGGAGGTTTTCAAATGGAGAGCAAATTGGAAGTTTGCAAGTGGAAGGCTAATTGGAGGCATTCAAATGGAGAGCTAATTGGAGGCATTCAAATGGAGAGCTAATTAGAGGTTTTCAAATGGAGAGCTAATTGTAGGTTTTCAAATCGAAAGCTAATTGGAGGTTTTCAAATGGAGAGCTAATTGGAGGTTTTCAAATGGAGAGCTAATTGGAGGTTTTCAAATGGAGAGCTAATTGGAGGTTTTCAAATGGAGAGCTAATTGGAGGTTTTCAATTGGAGAGCTAATTGGAGGTTTTCAAATGGAGAGCTAATTGGAGGTTTTCAAATGGAGAGCTAATTGGAGGCATTCAAATGGAGAGCTAATTGGAGGCATTCAAATGGAGAGCTAATTAGAGGTTTTCAAATGGAGAGCTAATTAGAGGTTTTCAAATGGAGAGCTAATTGTAGGTTTTCAAATCGAAAGCTAATTGGTGGTTTTCAAATGGAGAGCTAATTGGAGGTTTTCAAATGGAGAGCTAATTGGAGGTTTTCAAATGTACAGCTAATTGGAGGTTTTCAAATGTACAGCTAATTGTAGGTTTTCAAATGGAGAGCTAATTGTAGGTTTTCAAATGGAGAGCTAATTGTAGGTTTTCAAATGGAGAGCTAATTGGAGGTTTTCAAATGGAGATATAATTGGAGGTTTTCATATGGAGATATAATTGGAGGTTTTCAAATGGAGAGCTAATTGGAAGTTTGCAAGTGGAAGGCTAATTGGAGGCATTCAAATGGAGAGCTAATTTGAGGTTTTCAAATGTACTGCTAATTGGAGGTTTTCAAATGGAGAGCAAATTGGAAGTTTGCAAGTGGAAGGCTAATTGGAGGCATTCAAATGGAGAGCTAATTGGAGGCATTCAAATGGAGAGCTAATTAGAGGTTTTCAAATGGAGAGCTAATTGTAGGTTTTCAAATCGAAAGCTAATTGGAGGTTATCAAATGGAGAGCTAATTGGAGGTTTTCAAATGTACAGCTAATTGGAGGTTTTCAAATGTACAGCTAATTGGAGGTTTTCAAATGTACAGCTAATTGTAGGTTTTCAAATGGAGAGCTAATTGTAGGTTTTCAAATGGATAGCTAATTGGAGGTTTTCAAATGGAGATATAATTGGAGGTTTTCAAATGGAGAGCTAATTGGAAGTTTGCAAGTGGAAGGCTAATTGGAGGCATTCAAATGGAGAGCTAATTTGAGGTTTTCAAATGTACAGCTAATTGGAGGTTTTCAAATGGAGAGCAAATTGGAAGTTTGCAAGTGGAAGGCTAATTGGAGGCATTCAAATGGAGAGCTAATTAGAGGTTTTCAAATGGAGAGCTAATTGTAGGTTTTCAAATCGAAAGCTAATTGGAGGTTTTCAAATGGAGAGCTAATTGGAGGTTTTCAAATGGAGAGCTAATTCGAGGTTTTCAAATGGAGAGCTAATTGGAGTTTTTCAAATGGAGAGCTAATTGTAGGTTTTCAAATGGAGAGCTAATTGTAGGTTTTCAAATGGAGAGCTAATTGTAGGTTTTCAAATGGAGAGCTAATTGGAGGTTTTCAAATGGAGAGCTAATTGGAGGTTTTCAAATGGAGAGCTAATTAGAGGTTTTCAAATGGAGAGCTAATTGTAGGTTTTCAAATCGAAAGCTAATTGGAGGTTTTCAAATGGAGAGCTAATTGTGGGTTTTCAAATGGAGAGCTAATTGGAGGTTTTCAAATGGAGAGCTAATTGTAGGTTTTCAAATGGAGAGCTAATTGTAGGTTTTCAAATGGAGAGCTAATTGGAGGTTTTCAAATGGAGATATAATTGGAGGTTTTCAAATGGAGAGCTAATTGGAAGTTTGCAAGTGGAAGGCTAATTGGAGGCATTCAAATGGAGAGCTAATTTGAGGTTTTCAAATGGAGATATAATTGGAGGTTTTCAAATGGAGAGCTAATTGGAAGTTTGCAAGTGGATGGCTAATTGGAGGCTTTCAAATGGAGAGCTAATTGTGGGTTTTCAAATGGAAATCTACTTGGAGGTTTTCAAATGGAGAGCTAATTGGAGGTTTTCAAATGGAGAGCTAATTGGAGGTTTTCCAATGGAGAGCTAATTGTAGGTTTTCAATTGAAGAACAAATTGGAGGTTTTCAAATTCAGTGCTCATAGGATTGTTTCAAATGTAGATCCCATTGAAGATTGTTTTTAATATAGATATCATATGAGAGTTTCAAATGGTGTGCTCGATGAAGGGTTAAAAAGGGAGGCGTGATAGGTATGAGGTAATGTTGGCTCATTGGATTGTTGTAAGTTAAGTGCTCATCAGATGTAGTCAAATGTAGTGCGCAGTGTAGAGCGGCAAATAGATGTCTCATTGCAACGTCAGCGGATTTTAGGGTTGCAAAGGCAGAGCGCAGGTGTATTGCGCATTAACAAATTATGCAACTTGTTGCATGATTTGCAACTTTTTGTGTTCTATGCAAGATAACATTAAGGTGAGAGTAGCCAACCGTTCCATTAATAAACCCCAACTAAATTAATCCTAATCCTACTTAATGCATTTCCTTAAATCTGGGTAATACTTAAAATCAATTTTTGTTTTGATATACTGTTAATTTGTAAATCGGCATGTCAAATAGATTAATCATATCTGTATCAGGTGTCTCGGTGTAGTGTGACCACAGATTTAAAATACACTTGTCGTGAATACCTCCAGGATTTGGTGACACCTAGTACCAATTATATTGACTGAAACATGGTATTTTCTAATTTGCTCAAAGAAGTTATTTGTTTGGTCATGCCACGTTATTTGCTTTCAAGCAACAAAATGCATAATTGTCATTTATAAATCCAATAATCTCTTTCAATTCACGTCACCCTTTTGACCTAATAACACACATTAGCTACCCGCGCTTCGTTTTGGTACCCTGCGTGCCTTTATTTTCGATATAGAAACCAAGCTAGCTACAAACTCAATGCGATCAAATATATTCGTATCTAATCCAACAGCAATTAACTCGATCATTAACCGATTCAAATAAGTTTGATTGTAGATAAATATTGGATTAAGATCCGGATTAAGTGAATTCAAGATAATAATTTGCACCCATGTTGCATTAGTATGGTTAAATTTAAGTTATTGCAATGGCTCTAACCCGGTGAAACAATTTTCTAAACAATTGAGTCTAACAACAGAGTCTAAACACTTTTCAAGCCGTATTACCTGCAGTTAGGTCACAGTACAAAAGTATTGATTATTGCGATCTCAATGTGAATGGTATTCTTTATATGTATTGACGAAACAAAGACTAACTGAATCACATTGGCGAAACGTGATTCATTTCATTCTTGAAAATATTGACTTAAAATATAATTAAATATAACTTAAAAACATTTACCTTAGGGTAATTGAATACTTGATGAATGATTTGTTTTTCAGAACAACTAAACTTTGGGGACACCAAGTAATTCCGAGAACGCCATCCTCCTTTTGTGAACGTCTTCGGTCTGCATGAATTCCCGAAGCATTTCCTGTGGAAGAAGACAAAATTGGAACTTCATTGTTTGGAATCGATATTGAAGTGCTCTACGCGTATCCAATGCAAACTTAAACTGACTCAATATGTATGCACCATTTAATCTCAACCTTATAACATGCTACTAAGCTGTTGGAGTTTATGGCACTCAATAAATCAAATCCATTAAGAGTAGAAACTGTCAAATGGTTTGCACATTGACGATTCCCAAAATCCGAACCAAAAAATTTTCAATTACTTAGAATAATATCAGTTTGTTTAGGTTCTTTAATTGATCAACGCTGCATTGTTGTTGTAAGGAAAACTATTTGTTTGTGTTAGACATGGTTTAGTTTTTCATGAAAACAGATGCCACAATCATCAAAAGATGGTATGACTCATTTGGTCATATAGTCATTTTTATGAAATACTGAGTTTTCATAGATTTGTGATACCAGTGGCATTATTATATGCACATTTCTTCAGAAAATAAGGATATGGACGCTAAAACATTGACGAGGCAGTACACATCGCAATCGTGGCAATGTATGTTGCTGTTAGTGCACCTGACTTGCTTCAATTGCTTCCAATTGCTATGATTCGAGCCAGTTCCACTTACTAATGCATACTTGTAATACATGCTTGAAAACCCCATCTGATCTAATATATTTCGCTGTGTATATACTAGATAGTCATGGTTGCTAATAGGAAGTATGTTACTCACCTTTAGTCATCAATAACAACTTCACAGTTAGGATCGGACATCCATTGGGGAACATACAATTGGGTGCCTCCAATTATACGTTGCCTCGCCCTTTCTCGTTTAACTTTCCTATTGCACTTAGGGAATGCTCTAATTAGCTCTTGGGCGCTGCAAACTCTACGTCGTTGAGGTTGCATCTCGTCCGTGGTGATCCATTGACGGCAAAAGTTGGAGCCATCGCTTCTTGTAAACATTTTGTGCACACCCCCGGGTAATTGATGGAGGGGACAGTTTGTATTCTCGTACGATGCATTCCTGAATACCGGCACCGGTCCATCACTAAATGTGATATCGTCAAGTAGTGCACACAATTGAGGATATTGTGTTGGGTCATCCGGGACAGTACCGCAAATTACGTATTCTGTAACTTGAACGGGTTCTGTTGATAATACGTGAACACATTACTACACCTGATACACCTACGATAATGACGGATTATCATATATTAGCAATGCTACTTTGGCTATCACTTTCTTGAAAATATTACCTTCGGTTTCAGGACATGAGTTTGCGACGACAGCTAGTGCACCGTAATCTGAAAGCAATACAATCGTCTTCGTTTAATTCACAAATTGAATTTAAATGCTAATCAAGCTCCTTACCCAAATGTCAAATACATAAACATTTGTCCCGTAACGAATTAAGTGCATTACGATTGAGGAGGCTAGCAGTTTGAATTTGCTCAATAGAAACAATAAGCGATGCAATGGTTCCACTTGCCTTAAACAATACGGAAAACATATTTTGGTCAGGTTTGTTTAGTTATTTATTTAGCAGAAATTCCGTGGTTTGTTTGTAAAAAGAATATTGATAGAATGCAAGTGTTTCATACATTGTCCCCATTACAATTTCTATTTGAGCGCCTGTCCTAAGGTGAGGTGGGATTAATTAGATACTTGATTCAGATATCGACGATAATTAAAATCGCGCACAATTTGACAATTGATGGCGAGGTAAAATACGGCATGGTGGCAACAATACATTGTGAGCATCACACCACATGACTTGTATGAACATATATATGTAAATATATTCTTTGCATATAATTGGAATCCACAATTTTAGCATAAATGGATACTTGTATGGTTTATCGGACTAAGCAACAGCTTAGGGACAACAACTTTATGACAATTGGTTTCTGGTACGTTCTATTTGTCGGGATAAATCGTATTGAATTTAGGGATTTGTAGCTTGATTATCCGAACGCTCGAGAAAAGACTACCTTTGACTTAGTTATTAGAAATGCGGCATTTTGGGTTAAAACTTAAATTGGTCTAAAGAACTCGGTTACTAGTAGTGTGTGATATTTGTGTGTTGCTTTACCTGAGCAAATTGTGTTTCCGCCACAAAGGGCGCCCAAATTATCGTCTTCATTAGTTTTTGGCTGGGATTCATTGGACAGCGCTGGAGACTCCAAAGGGGAAAATGTTAGCGGAGTGACTTTAACAATATATTGGGAGCTTGGAAGATCTGTTGCCATTTGCGCAATTTCTAAATTCCGTTCGAGGAACTTGGTTATTTCTGAGACAGTGCGGTCATTCTTACCCTGGAAGCGGGTTAGGAAAAAATCACCTGCTGAACCGCTTGCATAAGGGTTGAACAGATAGATGTAGCGTCCATACTTTTGTATCGATGCCGTTTTCCCCATAACTGTAATTATGGCGCTCTGGTATTTTATGTTCCGAGTAAATTTTTTAATACATCGGGAGAGCCTCCTTAGTGGACTATTCGGCTCAACAGATCCCATTATTTCGTACTTACTCCTGATTTCAATACGCCGTTTAAGCTCGTTGATTTGTACAAGCAATCCATTTAGCTGATTGGGGTCCGATAATGGTGTCTGAGATCCAATGTCCTGTTCGTACCCTCTACGAATTATCTCTGCAACATCACTGAGTGAGCACTCGTTAAGGTCCTTTAAAGCCGAGTATATGAGGCAAGAAAGACACGAGAGCAGGCCTCTATGCGAGTAAGTTTCCACTTGGTCCGTCATCCGCTTGTACTCATCATTTCTGGAGACAGCACGTACCAGTCCTTCATCATGTGACCACGGTATAACTCCTTCAGTAGATTCATCACCATAACATTCGAAGCCGCGGATGTAAGGAACTGGGGTTCCAGGGGAATAAGCGGAAATACTTATTATACAATTTGGGGGCTGCGTATTTTGAGTTTCTTGAGATTCGAAATGGCGATCTGTATAAACAAACATTTAGTTGAAAAAGATATAGTTTTTATGCAGAACAAAGCAAAATCAATGAATACATTTTTCTAAAGCCCCTTTTCTATTTAAAAGAAACACAAGTTGTTAATAGGTGTACTTTAACATTGAAGCATAATCTACCAGGTACAATTATATCATCTTCAGCAAGTACGTATAACCTGTTCGGTTTTCCCTTTCATGTACATTGTAACTACCAGTGAACAAAATATAAATCGCATTTTCCTATGTACATATGCTAACAAATTTTTTAAATGTGATACATACTTGCAATGATTCAGCAGTTATTATATAGACGAAACAGTACACTCACAGCATTCCAGAGTAGATTTCCCTATTCCTCTACTAGATTAATGCTTGTTTTATTAAAAGTTCGAAATTGTTGGTGAAGCAATAACCTACCAGTATTTAAATTGTGGCTGGATGCCTTCTGATCAATTTGCACGGCGTCAGCATGTATTGTCTCCGTCAGAGTCGTTCTTGAGAGGTTAGTATTTCCTGTGGATTTGCGGAAAATATAATTATGATTAAATTATGCAACTTGTCTGCAAAGCTGCACAGATGTATGTGTACATTAATTATAAATAAAATGGCCGTTCTCCCGATTTGATTAATTATTAAGTGCTAGTTCTTTTTGAATATCGCAGAAAAAATACATTCCTAGTAAAGTTGTTTAATTTAATCGGAAATATGATTTTTCTTCGCAAATCCGAATGCGTGAATTTCCTCGGAAATCGCTCAAAATTCTCAGAATTTTTGCGGATGATGTCGCGGACTAGAATATATTGTTGTGATGTAATATGCTATGAAGTAAGTATATCCAAAATCCTACTTGAAACGTACTGTTATATGTTTGACTTGGATATCAAACACACCTTCAAATGTGGATTTTTTTAAACCCGGGGAATTCTCTAAGTATTAATTGTTGTGGAATCGGAGATGTTCTAGTAAAGTCACTATACTTCACAGTCAATCGATTGTGCATTTTATAATATTTCTCAAGTTGCACTTATTATCAAGATCTCTTTTCAGCACTAAGTGGAAAAATCACACCATTGGATTTGACCAAAGTTTATGCTCATGGGTAACTAGATTACGAATATGTGATAAAATGTGCGATGTTCCCCATTTGATGAAGCTAAGGGATAAAAACCCCGTGGCTACAACCTCGATCGAAACTCTGTATTTAATTATTAACAGCCACTGTTTGGGTTGGCATAATTGAATGGAGCGTATTGCGTTATATATTAACTCGAAGAAAGGGGTTGGGATAACTTAGCAAAAAATAAAAGGAAGAAAACGTCCCATCTGATGAATTTAATATGCATGTGAGCATCTCTCGACCTTCTGCTAAGCAGCCATGACCATCTTACTGATTTCTTCGTTTGAATTAGAAGATTTTGATGACCCATTAATTATATTGCATCTCGCTCTCACCCATGTATCGTGTGGCGTGGTCCGCTGTTGCCAGGTTCTCGCTTTAGTTAGGAGTTCCTACTGTAAGGCTGGATGTCAGCCCATTATTAGCATTTTCTGAGCATATCAAATGAATTACGAACAATCTATGTTTTGTAGGATGCACAATAAAATGCGTCAATTACTAAGATGGTGACTTATGTGTGCATGTACATTGTGAGACAACCTGGCAATGAAAGTTGACAACTTGGATCGGGAATCAACCACCGATATTGAAGTTCAATATAAAAACACTACCTTGTTGGGCACGACTTACGCAATGTATTGTCGGTTTGAATTTGTGCCCAAAATATTAAACGATGATACTAACGTTGCACACCCGATTGCGATATTCTATCATTTCAAGAATTATTGCATTTGATTCGCTTTTGTATATCAAACTAGATTCGTACCTTCTTGCGGTGGCTCAACCAGTTCCTCTGTCTGCCTGAAGTCGTCACTACTGTACAGACCGTAATCAACAATGTCTAGGTCGGTCTTCAGGCATCGAACAGGGATGATTTCGAACGTATACGATCCAGATGCCTTCCGCGTTGCGTCACGATGTAGTACCCGTTTCTGACAGTAGGCACTACATATTCGCTTTGAAATTTCCACAATTGCATTTTCGGCGTCGAAGAAATCAATTGATATTTTAGATGATCCGCAGTCATGTGGGTCGACCAAATAGACCCGACCGTTTTCCATAACAACTGCAAGATCACAGTTTTCCATGGTAACAATGGCCGACGTGTATTTCTTTTTATTAACAAAATCTTGCAGACAATCAGTGATTCCCTTCAACATATTCTCGGTCGACAAGGTGACCGCAGTTGCGTCGTTGCCAATGGCCTTAATGGTCACGTCATGATTATGAAGCTCAATTGTTTTCCCATCTAGTCTTGGCTTTATTTGATTTTTCTTCTGCTCTTCCACAAGCGAGTTGCGATCACGCATCCAAGTCTTGTAGAATGATTTCCCTGCCCCCAAAATGTTTTGTCTATAAAAATCCTCGCAAATGTTGGAAGCGCCAAACACTGATGCATACATTATTGCTGTTGCTGCGGTGATACCGCAGAGATGTTCGCAAGGCACAGATAGATTCCCAGCACGATTTTGGGGTGCAGCTTCTAAACACTGCTGTTGTATTGCGGGTTTTTCATTTCTTTCACGTTTTTCATCCACTTCTACCAACTTGCTATAGCCGCTCATCAGCTTACGTCGTTTACTGGACTTTGTATGTACCCATTTTGCACCTGAATTTAAAAATGGATTACAAACCCAGTCAGTAACTATTTATCGTTATGAGTTAATAATCACTAATGCACGGCATCAATTTTGTCTCCATCCTAGTGGTTGTATTTAATTAGAAAAGTGCGTGCCATATAATATCGAATTTATCCAGTTGTTTCTAATTTGTGCCTAAGGCTATATTTACAAAAGATGTGACTCCAGCAGCTGTTAAATGGTTGAACGATTTGTTGCATATACATGGTTAAAACTAACAAGGGAAGTATTACAATGACCATATCGATATATCCTTGTGAGATATGCTATAGTCATCATTTTTTTGCGATAAGTTTGATGGGCATATCCGTTTTCCCAAATGTAGCCTTATACTCGCTCCACAGTGGACTTTTGCTTTCTAGATATTAGTTAGTATAGGAAATATTACGAGAAGTAAATTGTTTCCATTTGTACAATTCCTTGAATATTGACAAAAATTACATTCTTTAACAATTTGCAGCATTTAGATACCATGTACATCAATTTTGTTCAACTTTGGCAAGTTCGAAATTTTTGAAAAAAGTTACAAAGAGGGTGGTCTTACCTCACTTAATTTCCCCCATGTTAATTGCTATCTAGAAAGCGGAAAAATTTCCCGCCAAAACTAACAATTGGCAATGGAGCAAATATAAGACTCCATTTGGGAAAACGGATCTGCGCATCAAATTTATCACGAAAAATTGATAAATACGCCATATCTCACAACGCCATATCGATATGGCCATTCTGATACTTCCCTTGTAAGTCATTCGTAGATTTTAAATTCAAGTTGTATAAAAAATATTTAATTTACATTTCCGACCATTGCATTTTGTGAAACACATAATCTGGGAGTTTTTTCTGACTGAGAAATGATATACCAAACATTTTGAACTTAATGGTCAGGAGGGTCTTATTGTAATATTTAGAGAATGTTCTTTATGCATGAACCACAATTTTCATTTTAACATTGCGGACCGATTACGCAACGAATGATATTCAACGCTGACTGTTCCAAAGCTTGTAAGTTTCAGCTTATTCTTGCACTGATTGCATGATTTTAAATTTGGAAATTGGCAGCAAGTATGGAAAAAATACCAAGTTGTGAAAGATTATCATGTTTGACATGATATGCAGCAATGTAATTAACTGTTCTGGTTGCCAAGTTCCATTTCTCCTGTCACCCCACTGCTTCACATTATGAAAGTCAGGTAGGGTATTATTGTTACCACCAGGATGTGCAATCTATTTGGCATTGTACCAATTTCTGCATGTCATAACACTCAACTAGGATTTTCAGGTAGGTAGGATGTCCTGATAAATAATGTACCTTTTATTGTTTTCCAAGAACTTTAATTTTAAGATTTGATATTTCCTAGAGTCCATAGCAAATCATCGACTTTTACTGAAAACCCCGTAGGGTCTTTACGTTTTAATTTTTCATGTCATAAAATTACCGCTATTTCAGACTCCCATATTCTGTCTTTCAGAAAATACCTTGGTCAATATGAACAGTGAAATACTTTGACTGCAATTTAAATTTCAAATCAGGGAATGACTTAGTATCAACACTGTATATTTCAGGGGATCCCTGAATGCATCATCGGTGTGAGTAAAATCATGAACTTTTCCAATGCCAATGGACATCATCAATGCATTCCGTTCAGCTCATTTTAGATATCGATGGCAGCAATACGATAAGGTCTATATGCATGATTTTTTAAATTACGACAAGAGCTATATTCACGATGACAAAAATTATGATAGGAGCTAAATGCACGCTGAGAAGCACTTGCAGAAGGAGCTATATGCACGAAATCAAGTTTTCCAGGAAATCGAAAAAACTTTTTGGCTCCAGATTATCATTTTATTTCTCATTCCTTTTAACAGATTGTTTCCAAGACAAATTACATGAATTGTTCAAATTATTTAAATGGTAGCGATTTGTTAAAATTGTTACAATATGATGGTAAGACGTGAAGTAGATCTTGCAAATCGTCATATTTTCGTTTCGTTAATACTGTAGCTACCGGGAAATGTCGTGTAAAAAATGATTTTTGTTGTTTTTCTTTTATCTAAATCTCAGCAGCGTTGTTGTATGATATGGGTATCAACATGTTCAGAATTTTATGCTTTTGCAGATCCCACTAAAAGTTCCTATTGCCCCATATGTGCATATAGCTCCTTCTTCAAGTAGTTCCCAGTGTGCATATAGCTCTTGTAGTAATTTGAAAAATCATGTATATAGACCTTATCGTATCGCGGCCATTGATATATAGTTATTAAGCATTCCGCACAAGTAGTTCTACTGATACTCTCCATACCGCATTTTATTTGGAATTATTTTGTATTAGAAGGCATATGTCATTGAAACTATTTAAATGTAAATTAGTTTTCACTTCCTTTGTTCTTACAGCGACAATTAATGGTGCATTTACAGAATATAGTAATGATAATTGCAAAACAATGGACGACTTGACTGTAATACGCTGTTATCTATACGAACGAGCTGAACGATATTTCTCAAACCGAACAGAATACTGCAGTATGAACGTAAGCGTGTGATGAAATTTTGCATACATAGGTAAGCCTTATTTTAAACGATAAGGTAAACATATTTACCTGCCGCCGGTGCATCAATCAAACTGCTTCTTTCCACATTACCCCCAAGGT
This sequence comes from Sinella curviseta, assembly GCA_004115045.4. Taxonomy (NCBI): domain Eukaryota; kingdom Metazoa; phylum Arthropoda; class Collembola; order Entomobryomorpha; family Entomobryidae; genus Sinella; species Sinella curviseta. The sequence continues at coordinate 2,250,109 of CM023200.3, read as the reverse complement.
CAGTAGCTGACCGTTTTGATGGTCTGCGGGACTCCTTGATTGCCTTCATGTGTGTAATATTGAAGGTGATAGTGTTCGCTGCTATTTCCAAACTTGGATCATCAAAAATTGATTGTATCATTCTTGAGATGCGACTGAGTAATTCCGATGCAATTGTTGCTGGTGCAGTATGAATCAAAAACTGCTTGCCGTTAATGTTCTCAGCACACAAGTTGGTGTGTGGGTCCAATAAGTAAGCAATATTTGTGCCCTTCAGAATGATCCAACAATGCTGAAGCACCGTAATCACACATGCCGTATATTGTTGTTGATCAAAGAAATGGCGTACTGCCCTTTTTAGTTTAGTTAGTGGAAGAACTGACTCTGAACTATTTCTGTGTTCCCGGGCAATCTCAAGTCGGGACGTCACACCATCCAAAGTGTCCCTGTATGACGTAATATTTGATGGATCAACAAACTTGGTCCGCGACCCGAAAAATGATTTGTGAAGTTTGTCTCCTCGAGCTAGAATGATATTGACATCCGATGCCGTCCATTCATCTATGCCAACACTGCTGGCATAGATGACTGAAGTTGCACATTGAAGTGTGCACCATTTCTTGCAAGTGGTCATAGGCAGATCTGAAAGTTAATGTTTAATGTTGAATAAGCGGAGTATCAACAAATGATATAAAATTGGAATGTTTAACACTTCGAAATTTGAAACCGGAGCCGCTTCACCAAGTGCTGAGAAACGGTCTGAGTTGACGTTTTGGAGAATAAATTTGAAGCTAGATATTTGGTAAATGAGGAATGCGTTGGATAACATACCAGTAGTGATCTATGTACGTCTCAAAATTCAATGAGTAAACAGAAGGAACTGCTATCAGTGAAACTAACAATTTTATACCGCGATCTCGATTCACCTGAAGAAGGATAGTGTGATTTCTATTACACTCGTGCAATTAAACCCCTGTTATTAATGTAAATAGAGCCAACTCTAGGTGAAGAAACTAGTTGCTCTTTATTATCGATCGTCAGTGGTACACCTAGTTGGTGACTCGGCGAATGCACTGAAGCAGACGTACATATATTGGAATTCGAACTAGTTTCAGGTAAATGGTTTCTGATACAATAATCAACTAACCGATAAAACATTTTGACAAGAAAGCAAATTTATAAGGTGGTGGAATCTGTCACTGCGGTCGTTTCATATGATTTCATAGTTGAGATGCGAGTCTCAACAGAGTTTGGAAAATTAAAATATATGTAAATACAAAACTGTAACACGTATCATACTAGAAGCATTAAATCAATAAAAACCATAAATATTTCCAAACTTAATGGATAAATATTGAAACATAAATTCAAAATCTTACTTTCTGCAACACTTTGACTATCCATGTGAGCGTTGATGACTTCGCCCGTGACAAGTTCGGATGGTGATGTGACATTTTCAAAAGCCTGTCGCGCATCTGAAGATACCTGTGCATACCCGCTTTTACCCTTATCATCACTTTTTCCTTCTAAGGTATCTGCCTGACTTCCTGGAATAATTTCAATGCTTCCGGTGTCTAGATATCACAAATAATATTTTACGAGTCTTTAGTTTCCGTCATGATATATGGCACTACACCGAATCAAATTACTCAAGTAGGTGAAAAATATTGTGGGAAATATTATTATGAAAGTTGAAGATAATTATCGCAGGAAACGTGGTGTCTAAACTACGACGATCTTAGAAGCTCTGAACGATGTTGAGTCAACTTTAACAATACAAATATAATATTTTGCAGCGACATGTTCAACGTTATTGTGATGAGCGATAGCAATTGTACAATTGATCTTATCCGATACGTCATTATCTCATAATGCAGTAAATCTTTTGAAAGATCTATTCTTAAAGGACTCAAGTTTGACGCTTAATGTATTACTGCACTGCCTTGTGTAGCTAACATACATATTTCAGGTTGGATTCAAATGTGGTACCTAGACGTTGAATTACATATAAATATACCATCACATATAATTAAGGATAGCCAGAAATGGGACACCCTCCAAAGGTATGAAAATAAAGAAAATCCTCTGTACTTTATCAGGCAACTTGAAACATGACCAAAAACCTCAAAATACGTAGTTGGCATAGATTACCTGACTAATCTATTGGAAGTATGGTTAAAAAACTAGTCGCAAAATGTACCTTCTGGAGCATCTGGTGTCTCCAAAGTATAATGGTTCACTTCCGGTTGCCCCAATTGGTCTTGTAACTGCGTCTGCTGATGCCCTTCTTGATCGGGAACTCCACCGCTTATTGATTCACCAGCAGATTCAATGGTTGCAGCGCTTTCATCAAAATGACTTTGTGGACTCTTTTCGGTCACGACGCTGTTCTCAGCGTCTAGATGTCAAATGAAACAAAACAATTTTATTCTTCTTTGGGAATTACTTCATTTCATCACGACTTTAGATACTTCAGGTATTTCATTTCTTGGTGGAGTTTTATTCTACAATGCTACTAATGGTGACGAATAGTGAATGAACGAATAGGAACTACACTATTAGGACCAAACTACTGATGGACGAATGACGCCAATCATGATAAATATGTTGTGTTACGCAAATATTACTCGTATGATTTATTTTGATTTGCTCAGAAACATGTAACTTGTACTCAATGGATGAGAGGAGGAGTTTGATTATGTCATCAAAGTGTATGATCATTGGTATGGATCAATGAATACTAATCAACTGGAAACATGGAAAAATGAAGGATGCGGTTTTGAGTTATTATCGATCCGTAAAAACTTCAAAAATATGTCATTGGCTCATTGGTTGTGCAAATATGTCATTGAAAACTTGAAAATCGATTTTTGTGAACGACTGAGTTTCATTCAAAAACAATTACGTCAATTTCACTCTAATGGCCATCCGTAATCTGAAGTAGGGAGTGAAAATACTGGTGTATCCATATTTTAACAACAAACACTGGGAGCAAGTTTAATTTGTAGAATTGAACACTATCATAATAATAATAAATTTACGAATAACCTAAGCATCATTTGCATGTAAATCTGCCAATGTGTGTTGTTATCAACAATAATCTATTTGTTCTTTTTGTCGAATGCATTTAACAGTTAACAATGGTGTAAAATGTAACGATATTAATGATTCTTTACCTGTTAGCGGTGATTCAGGTAGAACATTGTCAGGACTCTGGCAAGGTTCCATCGCCACAGGTATTTCTGGTACAGTCGCCTCTTTCCTCCAATTGAATAACGTAAGTCTAAAGCATTCTTTTTCATTTTGCACAGCTGCATAGTGTTCAGGGGATAAGGCCGTAAGCATTCTTAAATTGCGCTTAGTTATCTCAGAACCAATTTCCGTTGCTGCGGTTGCAATCTTGAATCCGGAGAAATACCGGCTTTCTTTGCAAAGACTGGCGTGGGGATCAAGGAGATATACCGTTGCATTTGATTTGAGAACTGTTAAACTATGTCCAAGCATCGTTATGCATGCGGCACTATATTCCCGTTGTTCTAGAAAAGCAGATATCTTAGTAGACAGTTCAGACAAGTGGAAGTTCCGGCCGTATTCAGTGTGTTCCTCAGCTATCACGACCGTGAACACAGTGTTATCCAAAGAAGCAGCGGTTAATCCGCTCAGTTTCCCAGGTTCGATAAATTCCGTGCCGTCACCTTGCCAAAAATAGTTAGCCTTAACTCCCGACGTGAGGATTCGAAGAATATCTTCAATCCTCCAAGAGTCAATGTCAACGAAATTGTTGTAGAAATCGGCTGTGATGCACTGAAAGGTGCAATCATTCACACAGCCAGGAAGGGTATTGGATGCATTCCAAGCTCCTTCTGGAAAAGCACTTTTACATTCAGGAGTATGCTCATCATTTCCGCACACTACTCTGCACCGCGGAGTTGTGTCGCTTGTGTTACTGACTTCGGGTTGCTCATCGTCATTTATATTTGTGTGCGATGAAATTTCAAACGACTCATGAGTTGTTGGCAATACTTCGGGTTCATTATCTGTGAGGAGTTCACCTGTGAAAATGTTAACCAAAGCACACTGTATATTTGCAATCTATCTCTCGACTGCAGGAAGCACAGACGATATTTGCTGTTGAGCATGTAGGAGATATATTGTCTTCATAATAAGCTTACATATTCTACCAAAATTAACATTTTAAATAGCCATTCGTATATTTTGTGCATTTGAACATTAGTATGGTTTCAATAAAAATATCTTCGTGTATGCAGTTCGTAGATTGCTAATTCATATTTATACTTAAAAATGATCAACCACAAAATGTAAACTGTATCGATTACAAATCAAAACGGCAAAGCATGTATGTAAATAGAATGGGTAAATTGTATAGTTGACGACACGTGTATACTGTTACTACAAACATTTATTTAACAAACTAACCTTTAGCACCTTCTTCAGGCAGCAAGGCATATGAAACAATCTCATCTTCCTCCAGGACGGATGGCAAAGATGTACTCGGCTGTTCCTCCAATTGCTGATCTGCAGTATGATCTGTGAACTCACTTCCTCCAAGGGATGGAATGTGTTCTTCGGAATGGTTTGCAGAATCATGTGTAGATGACTCGTTGTTTTCGTCTTCTAGCGAAAAATATAGAAGTTAATTTGTCCGTACAATCTTTAATGAACTGATAAAAGGTCACACTTAAAACAGAGCACGATAAAGAATTCATCATACGATGTGTTTGAAATTCTTAACCGCATGCAAAAATTTCGATCGATGACAGCGAGTGAGGAAGGTTCTCTATTTTTCTCCGCTCTGCACATTGTCTCTTTCCGATTATTTGCATAAACCGATTTGTGTTCATGTGAGTGGCTTGGCCATCTCACAACTACAACCACCATGTCAGAGAAATCTAAATTTCATGGCGTCGTCCTGAACTGCCATGATGACCTGAAAATTAAGGACTACTTGCAAGCTCTTGCTACGGTAATTAATCCAACCTCAATCCGCTCGTTTGGTAAAATTGCTGGAAGGAATTACGGTGTCTTCTTTAAAAACTGTGAGAAATGTGAAAAAGTGATTGACTTGGAGTCCTTGTCAGTAGGAAATAGAGAAATTAAAATTAGTGCATTCACGCCAGCAGTAAAAACTGTGTACATCAAGGGAGTGCCCGTGATAAATGACTGTTCCCCATTGCTCCAATTCCTATCCAAGTATGGAACCACTAAGGGCGAACCAAGAAGGCTACCAATCAAGGATCTACCTGAAGGATTCTCACACATCATGTCCCATACTATCGTTGTGAAAATGGTGTTCCACAGTGATGACATTAAGCTTCCCAGCTACCAAAAAATAGACTTTGGATTTGACGTCATAACTGTTAAAGTTGAACATGGTGCCAAAAAATGTTTCCTGTGTGGTCATAAAGGACATGAAAAGAAATTGTGTCCTAAAAACAAGCAATCTTTCCCCGAAGTGAATGCACCAGTTCCAGCAACACCAACCACAAGTACCTCTGATCGAGCAGTTTTCCGAGAAACAAATGAAATGCTAAACCCTGTGCCATCCTCAACTGGAATACCTACACCTAGTACTGACGCCATGGAGACTGAGTGGACTGATGTAGTGAAAAATAAATCCAAGTCACGCACAAGATCAGAGACTAGAAGGCAGAATGCTAATCAAGTGGCCTCTGAAACAAGTCCTACTAATGATGCTAAGTCACCTCGGATACACAACCTAATTGATGAACAAATGCTCAGAGACTCGTTTGAAACCTGGAAGGACCTGACGATTGGAAATGGCCATTTTAAAAACGAACGACTTCTTGACCTACTGATCAAGGGATGCTTCCGAATCAACCGGATCACCGAAGTAGCGCGAGATTTCACGGACAACCCATCTCAACTAAGAAAGCAGCATAATTACCTGGCAGGAAAAGTGCAATCTACGGAAATACAACATTTCATCGTGCAAGTTTCTGACGCCATCCCATTCACCTTTAAAGCCGTCACGTAATTCAACTCTACCTATCATCGTTCCGGATTTCTACTGGATGCGAATAGGACTCGTCATCAGAAGAAGGAAACGTGGAAAGCGTGGAGGAAAGAAAAGCAGAGTAAGAGATACTGATCTAAATAATTGTTTAGTTGATAGAATGGTAACCACTTTCCAAAAATTCCAATTACAAATTTCCAAAAATATTTTATACAAATGCATGTTCACTTAATAATGAAAAGTTAGAACTATTACAAGTGTTAAGCCCAGTATATGGTATAGTTGCAATAACAGGAACATGGGAGAATGAGAACAGAGACTTAAATTTGCATAATTTTAATTTATTTAAAACCAGTAGGGAGTCGAGAAATGGTGGTGGGACGGCTATTTACATACGTAATACTTTGCAATGTACTAGGTTTAATAATTTTATATATAATAGCAATTCAGAGTTTGAAGTAACATGGTGTATTGTCCGTCCGTCCTACCTACCCAGACAAGTTTCAGTACTAGCTATTGCGTGCGTATACTTGCCTCCAAATTGTAATAAAACAGTCCAGTTTAGATTATTAAAGAGCCTGTGCAATGCATACGAAAACATAGGTAGGAAATATGTGTATCCTGGGTTTGTAATATTGGGAGATTTCAATAGATGGAAATACACTGCAACTTTCATAAACTCTACTAAGCTAACGCAAATTATAGATTTTGCTACGTTCATTGACTCTACTCGTAATTCAACAGCAAAACTTGATTATATATACACAAATGTAATGAATTGGTATAATAAACCTAGAGGTTTGTCCCCATTGAAACTGGGTGCATATTACCATATTTCAATTGATATGCAACCTAACACAATAATCAAGCAGTCTTTGAATGCCACGAAAGTAGTTAAATATCGTGATTACACGAATGATAATTTAGCATTGTTCGCAAGTATAATTGAAGAAATGCACCGGGTACCGCTCTTCCAATCAACATCTATTGACTATAAGGTTGCATACATGAACACAGTTTTAACTAGTGCATTTGAAACTACTTTCCCTCTGAAAGAAAAAATAGTAAATGCTAATGACCATCTCTGGGTCACCAAACCACTCTCTCTACCGTTTAAAAAGTATAAGAAGTGTATGAAAAATACCAATGAGCGTAGAAATATGAAAACTGTATTGACAAAAAAAGAAGCCAAAGAAATTTACAGTAATGGTATCCAACAAAAAATTATTAATGATCCTAAAAGTATACATGCGTCCGTTAATAGAATATGTAATCTGAAAAAGAAAATCTCCCCTGTCCAACAGTTAGCACTAACTGATAGCATTAGTATCAAATCAACACTAGAAAAAATACTAAAAATAATAAAAATACCATTATCCAACATTTTACTAAACCAAAGTGTTAGTAGTGATCACTTATATGTAAATGAATTTTCAGTGCTTAAAAGCTTTGAAACCCTGAATATTAATAAGTCAAATGTGCCAAATGGCCTTCCAGTTAGGTTCCATAAATTTGCTGCAGTGCATATTGTGCCAATATACACTCACATAATCAATTTTAGTTTTAGAGAAAATGTTGTTCCTTCAGAGTGGAAAAAAGGTTTCATTTCACCAGTTCCAAAAGTTGTAAATAATATTACTCTTGATAATCTTAGACCAATCACTCAAACAAATGTGTACAGCAAAATAATGGAAGAGTATATTTACAACAAAATATATAAGCAACTAATATGTAAATTACACAAAAATCAATTTGGCGCCATTAAAAAGTCGTCTACCTGCCACTGCATGGTTTTATTGTATGATTTTATACTGAAGTCGTTAGATGTTCCAAATACTTATGTTATAATTGTTCTTTTAGATCTGTCAAAAGCTTTCGATCTGGTTGACCACAACATAATTATAAAATGTCTCGACATGCTTGAAGTTAATAGTAATGATATCTTGTGGGTAGCTGACTTCATAAGAAACAGAACCCTGTGTACCAAACATAAGAATTTACTGTCTAGTTTCCTTCCATTAAAAAACGGTACACCACAAGGAACTAAATTAGCAATCTTAATGTTCATAGTACTCATCAATAACCTGTTAACAACCTTTCATGATAAGTTCGATTTTGAAAAAATATAATAAATGCCTTTGTAGATGATATGTAAATAGCTGAATGCGTAAAATATAGTGATTGCCCTCTAATTAATGATTATGTATATGATGTGAATTTGAGTATGTTGAGTAATAATATGCACCTAAATCCTAAGAAAAGCTGTGTAGTGATTCTAGATAACTCTAAAGGCAAAAGGTATAGCAATTTTAATGTAGTAATTAATGGAACTGTAATCCCGAAAGAGAATGCAAGTAAGCTATTTGGTGTAATGATAAATCACAAGTGTGATTGGAGTGATCACGTAGACTTTATCTTTTCGAAGACAAGTAGGAAATTGTTTATACTACGAAAGCTTAAATGCTTCCGATTTCGGGTCTCCAAACTAGTTACAATGTCTATTTTGCATATTCGTAGTATACTTGAATACTGTAGCACATTGTGGTCAAACTACCTGACGAAAGAGCAATGTAAAAAACTAGTGAGTGTAGTAAAAAGAGCACTAGGTATTATTTCTGGCATATACGTATGCAAATCAAACTATCTTGATATATGTAACAATTTAGGAGTGTTGTCTTGAGGAAAGATGGAAGAGACTCACAGTCAGATTTGGTATGAAAATGCTAAAAAATGATCGTTTCAAGAACTGGCTTGACAAGTACCAAATTGTAAGAGCGCCTAATTATTGTAGTAGATATAACCGAAACAAGTTTAATTTTAGATTAGTTGCTAGTAAGTACGAACGATATCGTAGATCTGCAATACCATCCCTTATTAAGTTACTTAGAGAAAAATGTTAACCTATGCTAAATATGATTACAAGTAAACTTATATATGTGCAAGTCTATATATATTTTACCAAATGTTATTCTCTTCGTGTTAATTAATTTTTGTGTTATTGTCAATTCCTCTTCCTAAGCGCCTTAAAAGGCAGCTTTAAACTCTTAATTTTTCAATGTTTATCTTTCTCAGCTGTCCGTTTTTGTTAGTGTATCATCTTCGGCTATGTTAACGTGTGACATAGCCGTGTAAGATACCTTTGATTATTCTTGAATAAATGAATAAATAAATAAATAAATAAAAACATCACGAATAAACAGTAAACTACATCAGTTTTGATTGCTTATATGTAGAGCTAATGCATGGATCCTCTCAATAGAGTGGCATGTAGTGCACATTGATGCAATGTCGTGAATATTAATGGACCATAGTGAATTGGAATATCAAGCATATTGTAAAGTGTAATACCGTTAAGAAGGTTTACAACTGTTACGTCTAGTATTTAAAGAAGTAAATATCAATGGTGGTAATAAATATTCGGAATACTTCAAAATATGATTTCGGTATAATTTGTTTGAAAGTCGTTGCTTTTACAATTTGAACTTCAACAAGATGTGACGACAACCGTTACAAGGTTCAGTAAAACGCACAAGTAACCTCAACTTAAACGGTTCTCATATTGATGCAACAGTGAAAATTACAATGACCAAATCCATGCATTTTAAAGTGACCACTTTCAAAACGTTTTAATGACGGCAGAATGAGCCGTTTTGGCACACATTTTGTCTGAGACCGATTCCCCATTTTTACAGATAATGTGGAATAAATATATTGATATTTTGGCGTCTCAGAAATAGCATTTATTGAAAGTATTGATACTAGGATCAATGGAATTAGGAACCGATTTAACTAAAAATGTGTACCATGTACGAATCCTCGCATTTAAGCACCTTAATACAAATTAAACTTTACGAAACAACTAGGTGATGGATGCTAGGTACTTATGTACAATGTGGCGCCTGTGAGCAAATAATATTTATTAGAACATTACCTTCAGCGATTTCCGAAAGCTCCGCGATGGAATCTCTGCCTTCTGATCTGTTTTCCTGGGCGAGTATGTCCATCTGACTTTGAAACTGACGAGAATGAGCTGACGAATTTGGAGCAACATCGACTGGAGCGCCGATTTCGTGTGTCATTTCGTCAAACATTTCCGGACTTTCTGGAGACATCAAGGTACTAAAGGCACCTAAGTGTCAATTAAAACCAAACATATTATAGAAACAAATTGAAACCACAGATTGATACTACACAATCCATCTGCTGTGCCATCTCATGATTACTGGCAGCGACTTATGTACTGTTTGTGTACAACCCCGAAGAATACTTAACTATGTTTTCAACATCATTTTTGCTTTTACAAAACGAGACCATTTACTCTTAGATTTTACGGAATGAAGCATTTGTGTGAAAAATCCGATCAAATTTTACCTTTTAAAACGTCCGTAGTAAGCGCGAAAGACTCAAGAATTCCATCTGCAGTATCTTCTGAATGATTCACTGCATTTTGTTGAGGTTCCGGGCATGTGAAGGTGGGTTGTCCAAATATTGTTCGACCGTTAATTGTGGGAATCACCTGCCTACAATCACCGTTGTGTGATTCAGCTTTTTCGATGTCGCTTAATTCTGTTCATTCAATGAATCAAAAAACGGTACATGGTTTGAATCAAAACTCGTTTCACCATATGCTGCTGTGGCATAATTACGTCACATTATATACTGGACATATCCTTAAAGCATCCGCCAAATATGCATTTGAGAGTACATTAAGAAACGAGTTGATTAATTACTGCAGTAATTCAACGATTCAATATAGTTAGTTTTCTACTGTCCTAGTATCAGACTTTTCTAGATCTCGACCAATTAAAATACTCAATTCTAAAGTCAGAACTAAAAGCAATGGACAGATTCAGGAAGTCACAGACGTATTGGAGCAAATACGTAAAAGCGAAAAAATTGTCGTTGTTACAACTCACTCTTATTAACATCTCCACGGTACATTGCAGACAAAACCAACTGCATTTCCTCCATTTCCAGGTATCGGAATACATCATTGTCAGAATATTGGCCCAAAGAACTTGCAGAATCCGCTGGAGCCACATTAATTCTTCCGGCATCTAAAATTTGGATAACGAAAAAAAATATTTGACCTAATTTTACTACTTTTACAATAAAGGATACTTTTATATACTTTATATGACAATAGTTGTAAACAAAAAAGTCACTGCTGGTTCTGCAATTGTTTTATGATATCGTTCGTTACTCGGGACGGTAACGCTAGTATCACGGACACTTAGTTTTGCATAGTGGTTGTTATGAATACGTTGGACGTCCGGAAATCTCTCACATGGTACATTCAATCTCTTACACAAAAATCTATATTATTAATACGCAACTTGAAATTTGTTTGTTCAGCATAAAACTGTTCCATTTCTCAACGCATATAGGCAATCAAGGTGTCAGTCGACGCCCAATTGAATGGCGGAGTGCATTGAGGGGTTGAAATTGTGAAATACACAACTGCTAAATAAATAATTGAGGTCAAATGTCAACATCTTAAACGTTTACTTTTTATGCGTCAAAGTTATAAATTGCTGATTCATGATTGCTGCAAAGACGAATTCGATACTATTATTTTGCCAGCAAATATAGAAGATGTCAAACTTTGAAATATGTGTGATATTTCAGGTCAAAGGTCAAATTTGAAAATTGAGAGAAAATCAAAGAATACGATGGTATTGCATTCATGCATTGTTGCACCATGATAACTTAACACAGTTTAGAAGTTAAATACTAATATCAAATGCCTCTGACATGGTAATTGGGGAGACGTCACGCATTTCACCTATTACTACAAACAGACACAACCACTTAACAAACGGTTCGTTTCAATGTACGTATCTGTAATAAGTGTACGCTGTTGTGACTGACACTAATTTATTGACATGATTTCCATATCGGTATTTTGAAAAACATTATAATTGTTGAGTTTCAGCGTCCTTATTTAGGACGGGATTTTCTAGTGGCGTGTTATTTGTATAGATCTTTAGCTCGATCTGGTTATAACCATGCACAATTTTGTAGGTGCGATTCTGGAAACAACCTGTTATACCCAATTGCCTGCCCGAACCCAATTTTGAAAATTGGATTCGGGTAATGCGTCGGACTTAACCGCGCCTTATAGAAATTTACCGACACTTCATCAACGTGACCTTCATCAAATTTCCCGATCAACATCAGTTTGACCACGAAATTTCAGGACCTTCGTACTCACTTCAATTTCTCGTTTGACACTTCGAGTAGAATACATGAGATTTAAAACTACATCAACTGGTGGAAGACATTTCATTTGCATAGTAGCCTACATGTCACTAAATATTAACGATGCAATGATGCAAGGAATGTGTTATTACAACCGCCGAAAATCGTGCACAAAGTACCTGTTACGGCATGGGGAACCTCCGGATTAGATTGGCTGACATTATTACATTCAAATGATTGTTATCGAGATGATGTTCAGGATCACTTTGGGTTGTTGAAGTTTCACCTACTCTAACATCAATCTAACGTCCCCCTATTTCCTCAACAAAATTTGAAAGCAAGTCTATATTCTATTCACCGTCTAATGTGTATATAGTTCAAGTGGAACAACATTTTATGTTCTAGTGGTAACGGGCTGTCTTTGACCACGAGCAACCTGAATATATTTGATTAACTATGTAAAGTATATTATAAAATAAATAGGACTTGAGGTAAATCTATGCAAAAATCTGGAACACTCTAAGTAAATAACCTACGTATTTCTGACGTATGTACATTGAACTACGTTGTGACTATGAGGTCCATATTCTAACTTGTTAGAATCTGTTATGTTAAATATATTATGCAAATATAAATTATAATATTCAATTTGTCTAAAGATGAAAGGAGAATTGTTCCTTTCCGTTGTCCATGGTTCATGTACAAAAGTTAAATACTTACAATCCTAAATGTAGGTCAAGTCAAAACTATAAAACCTCTGTCAAACCTACCCTACCCAGCTCAGTTTACCGCTGACTCTCATCTTGGACTGTGATTGTCCATTTAGCTCGTGACGGCTAAAACTCACGAAGCGAGAAGCTTCCTTTACCTTGATGCATTGCGAGTTGCATCCTTGACCATTGTGATTTGGTCAGGTCGGACGAGACGTCCATTCCCAATTCCCATTCCTACCTAACCCGGGTAATTATATTATATATAAATTAAGCTAGTTTAAGAATCCCTAATTGTTGAATATATTATGTACTTAATATACAATGCTTTCCTTAAGAATAAATATCAATGCAAAATGAATTAACTGGCTCGATTGAACCGACTCCCTTTCTCTCTTCTTATAATTTCTTATGTGAAATCCATGTCATGTTCCTACAACTAGCATAGAACCCTCACATGACTATTTCGGTAGTTGAAATGCATTGACAATCATTTTAAGCTGAAACTCATGTGTCAAGGAAAGAATAATTGCATAAAAAGGGCAACATTTCAAAAAATTAGAGAAGCACTCGAGGGTATATCAATTTGTAATCTTACCCATTCGTCATCACGCAACTTTCTTAAGTGTATTTATAGGAGTTTCGGAATATTTGAAACCGACGACCTACGGTGTCAACTTCTTCACATGACAATTTCAGAGCGAGTTTTTCATTTTTTACAACTTCAAACATGCAACTTAAAAGAGAGATTCTCATTTCGTAACGCCGACCGATTCCCTTTCATTGGATTAATGCATTCACTACTTTCTGTAACGCTTCTTCTCTCTGTCACCAGTTATAACACCCATCATCGCAAATTGCCCTGCACCTGTGATTAAACTTCTGTTGATTTTACAAATCTTATTAATGATACGATGGGTTGCCATAAACTTTTAGTATGATATGTCGGTATCAAAGATATTGGCTATGCTACTATGTGTTTCCGCAATAGGTGTTATATGCAAATAAGTGCAATTGGAAATAAAATATTTAGGAAAATTTGCCTCACCGTCTTGATCTGGTCCTGCAGCAACCACGATTTCTTCAGCAACGCCCTGATAAGTATCATCAGATAATAGTCCCACTGAATTTTCCTGTGCCGGCGACACGATCTCGACTGAATTATTCTGGATTTGTTGATTATCAGCCATATCGTTTGCTCCAGCAATCACATCCTCAGTACGGATTTCATGGACCGGATCTGCAAATGTTTCGACAATGTCGTCAGGAATTGTAAGCATATTTAAGATAGGCAAAGTCCTTTTGGAATTTCACATCGACCTTCAGCTATATCCACATATATCATTTTTTACTAGAATGAAAGAACGATTGTACCTCTAGAATAGACAGTTATGCTCTACACTTGGCAATACGTATTTCATTCAATGCTTTATACTGCAAACTTCACACAGTAATTTGGGGGACTAACAAGTAAAGGTCCAAATCGAACGAATCGTTTATCTTCCGCCGGTACGCCTATCATGTAATACTATTTCCGCGCTTTCAGATGCAGTTTGTCTTTTCAGTAAATGTGGGGATGATACTGGCAAACTAGCTGCTTTATAGTATCCAAATCGGTATTCAAATTATAGTATCCAAAATGTAGAGGCATAATTACTGACTACTTAGTACCTAGTCTGCGCGTAAAAAGTGTCCCGAACTCAAACTGGATTTATTCGCTAATCTTTTATTTCAGAATGCTCTCACTTTACACAGTAATTAAGTTGTATATAATGATTTAGTAAAATACAATCAATTTCAAAATGGCCGCCGCTAGCTTTCACTAACGCCTTTAATCTAGGTCGTCAGTCTTCAATTGCGGCACGGATGGTTTCCTGCTGAAAATCACTCCAATTCTTCACAAGAGATCTTTTTAATTTTTCAAAACTTGTGTGAGAAAACAGTGCAGATTTCACACTACAACTTAGGCGAAATGGAATAATTCACCGGATTGAGATTTTGCGAACAAGGTGGCCACTCTTCCCTGGAAATAACGTCCGGAACGGTCTCCCGTAACCACATCTGGCTTTGTGTGTGAGTCTTTCTGGAAGGTCCATTTATCTCCGTTGACACGGCTTGATATCAGTGGTTCCACAATGGGTTGCAGAATGTTACTGATATAAATCTTGGCACTGACCTTAACCACACTTAACCTTAACTAACAAAATGGATATTTGTCCTGCCATCCCAGCTTACCGCCTCTCAGACATTGACGCCAGCGTGCTGCACGGGGAATTTTTACGAAACTTGGCGAGCGTAAATCCTGTCAATTTTAAAAATTTCTTCTCAGTGAAAAGGATGGTCTTCACACTTTCAGCCCCGTGCCGACTTAACAGAGGTTTGCATTTGTCGAGTCTTCTGGCCATTTGCGGAATGGTCAGTAAGTTACAAGTGCTTTTAAAGCTTTCAATCCCAGGTCATCTTTCAAGACTTTTCGGATTGACTCCTTACTCGTCTCCATTTTTATGGCAAGGATTTTTTTGATCGGCAAGCATTTCGGCGAATTCGTTCTCGCAATGCTTTTAGCATTACAGGGGTACGCACAGAGGTAAAACGACCTCAGCATTTACGTTTTTCAACACTTCCGGCTTTACGATACCGTTTGACGGTGCGGTAATTTAACTGCCTTACAAGTCCTGAGGATTTTGAATATCTATCCATTGCGCTTTCCACGGCGATGACGTGGTATGGTGGAAGCACGCTTGACGACCGCCTCGGTTATCCTTTTTTGATTGGAGGCCTTCTAGATCGACTACTTTGCCATAAGTAGCTTAAATCGTGCTCTCTCGAATGATATGTCACTTACCTATTTCTGGCCATTATGACCAACATAGTAGAGACTTGAAAGTGGGGACACTTTTTATGCGCAAACTAGGTAGTACATGCACTGCATTACAAAAGATCAGTATACAGCCAATGAGCACAGAAAAGGGTCTAGAAACAGAAAAGGATAGTGAGCCGTAGCTTTCCCCATTCGAAAAAAAAAGAAAAAATGCACACGAACGAGCGGACAAATTCGTAAAGAGTATGTATGGTTGCGAGCAAAAATCTGTACCTTTGCCATACAAAAGTATATAAAAATCGTCATATATGGTGCAGGGTATCCTAAAAATTGATATGTAATGAGTAACGCAAATGTGTTTGGAATTAGGAGTGACATCATGTTCATACACAAATGCAGAGGAGAAGGGAACCTATTTGCTTCACGATATTGTGATAAAACAATATCGTCACCCCATGTAACCCCATGTAATATGTTCAGTAACCCCATGTAATTCATAGATAAGTTTAGTAGAAAGGGGAGAAAGTAATTATAAATCAAACTCACCATCAACTACGTTGGTTACTACCGTTCCGCAATCCCCGCATGGTTCATCCGTTGTGGACCTGACTGCGGACTGACCGGCGTCTGTTGTTGCCTGACCATCCAGAGCATCATGTTCAATTTGTTGCGCATCATGATGCTCTTCAACTGACCTCTGTAACTCCTCCACTGTGTCTAATTTAGCAGAGTTGCTCTCTAGCAGCGCGGATCCCTGTGTTTCCGATTCCTCAATGCAGTTATTACTGGGCGCTTGGCCCTGGGTAATTTGGCCGTAAGGGACAAATTCAATAATGTCATTTATATCAAAATTTGCCGGTAGCGTGATAAACAGCAAGCCTGATATTAACAAAGAATGCAACATTATTAATCCTGCGTAAACTATACAATAAATATCTAATTTGATAAATAAGTCAATAATACATACCATTTTCGTCAATGCCAAACATGGGAGTAGTTTCTGGACACCCATATGTGTTCAACCCTGGGTCCGAATAACTGATTACCAATTTCTGCAGATTATTCATTTGAATCTTTTTGTTTGGCCTATTATCAGACGAATGAGGCGGAATTGGCAAGGGGTCTACGTTGAATATTTCGGATGTAGTAGAACTATCGGTGTCTCTGTTGGTCATTTGCATACAACCTAATCTGTCAGCATTTGCTCCGGAAATTCCCCTCAGAATACTGCCATCAGTATTTGGATCCCGTGGTTTCGGCCCTTGAAATGGTTTTATCCTCCGTGGCCTCCTCGCATTACTTCTGAAGGTGGAATCTCGTAATGGGACAACTTTGTTACCTTGGGAGCCTAATATATTACGAATGAAATTAAATAAGTTCAGTCAACCAAATCTTCCCACATGACTTTCGTATCGAATTGACATTTTCGCACCAACGGTTGACTGATACGGAAAAGATGAGCTGTGCACATGGAACAAGTTCTGCCCCTTAATGATCCTTATATTCTAGTTGGCAGTGAAAACCACCACCATATCATCGTTGTTATATGCGCGCAGATATATTAAGCAAACCTGGTAATTGCGTTTCAATGCTTCACTCAAAACATCCGTCTGCTAAGCGAATATCAAGTTTTACGCATATGTTTGACTTTGTGTCAATATAACATTATTTTCTGCAGGACAATTACTTCGACTCCAGTCATTTGTTTTGCATACTCTTGAATGCATACACGAATGGAATATTTAGTGTCTTATATTTCGGGAATTTTTATATTTACAGCTTACCCAGTTTATCAATTTGAGAACCCAATTTCACGTCCTCTGCATTAGAAACTTTTGAAGTTAAGATGCTACTGCGATTTCTACATTCGTTTTCATTTGACGATTCAATGGACTTCAATTCAACTGGAAACTGGATTTTAATTGATCCGGCCATTGCTTTTTGGTCTGGCCCATGGCGGAGTCTTTTCGTCGTGACTGGCTCTGATGATTCAATGTTTGGTCTCTTTTTCGAGTTACCACCGTTTAGTGGGCCATGTGTCGAAACCTGATCACCCCCACTATGGTGGAGAATGTTTTCGCGGCAGCGTTGAACCATTATGGTATCCCGATTCCGCTGTCCTTGGTTAGTATCTGATATTAGTTCTCTCTTCGTACTGGCTATTTCAGTCTCCGGAGTACGCTCTGTCCCTGAAAATTGACGTTAACACAATCATAAAAGATATGGTAAGTTTTAAATGTATATCTTCTAGGATCATCCGAATTCGCATCTCATGTTTGCGTATCTAAATTTTCAGTGTCATATTTCACATTATGTTTTCGAGGCTTGTCGGCTCTTCAACCGCAGCTTTTGCTGATTTTACACTACACGATTATTTGACTACATTTTTATTTATAAAACGACGACATGTTTTATAATATGGTGCCCAAAAAGCTTTAATTTAAATTTCTTCGAACATACCTCCGGAGGTTCCTGCGACTGGGTGTGTCGATTCCGACGATGGAACGTTTGGCCCCATACGCTTTGAAATAAAAAATGAAGCCAAATTATACCATATTTGAGAGCGTAACATAACAAGCATTTTTATCTGAAATTAATGACCATAACTGAGATCGTCCCCTTAATGACGTACTTTGCAATTTATTGATTTAACTCAAACTGCAATTTGCAATGACTTAACATGTACGAAAATGCAATGTGATACTACTAATCAGTTTAAAAAAACTATTTTCGGATATCGTTGACACCATCCTCCAAAATAAATGCCACATTTTGCACACCAGTCGTCAGTTTAAATGGAGCGCAGTACACTGGCTTCACATCTCACCAGCTTACATGTTGCGACCAGGACAACAAGATTTGAATTTTATGTCCAGCAAAACAATTAAAAATATTCGGCCGATCCGGATCGGATCACAGAATAGCGCCTTAACAAATGATGATTCTAACAAGAAAACATTTGGTTCATTAGCGTAAAGATACTATAAATGTCACTTGTTCTTATGATACTATGAAAAACAAAATGAATGTTGTTCTTATGAATAATGTTTTGTATTTGTTGAAGATTCAATCTTATGATTTCAATATTGTCAATTATGCTAATATACTGAATTTGGAGACCCGTTCAGCGTTGCCTAATTGATCAAGAAGTCACCCAACTCAACCCCACTCTAACCTTGAAAAATAATCAACCATATTCTCTTATTACTATCTCTTATTACTATTGCTGCTCAAGCTACTTGTGTCACCATTCATTTATTAGCTCTTACGGAATAAACTAATATTCTTCTTGAACCTCATTTAACTTTAACATTTTACTTCTTATCGTGACCATGCTCAATTGGGCGTATAGCAACTCAGAGAATCCATATACTACATTGGCAACGAGTGATGCGTTTTCTGTGTAAGGATTATTTCACGTTACCCATCGCTGCTCAAAACAATTTATAGTTCTCTTCAGGAGTGGAGCCACGATTAAAATAGAAGTTTCTTCTTGCTCCAGGTCAGATTCTACAAAATCCTCGACTACCACAACAACCGCTGACACCACCAAACATCCACCACCAGCAACGAATACAAAGTCCAGAAGAAGAAAAAGATGCAAAGCAAATTGTTGGTATGCTTCCTACTTGTGATCACGAACGGGATGACCTAGAAATGTGGTAGGCCACATTTGAAATATTGCTCGTGGCAAACGACCTCAGCACCGCCTAGAGTCAAGCACGATGTGTCGGAATCCTGCTCTCATCAATCGGACTTGCATCCCAAAAGTTCTGCATTCTTCATTCTGCATCGGACCAGAAGAATGGAATCACATGGCATAATTAGCCCGCTTCAAAGTAGTAGCCGAACGATTCAGGTTTACGGGAAGAAAGCAAACCCAAGGAGAATCCTCCACAAATTTGAAGCTACGCTGCGTAAACTCGCAGTACACTGCTAGTTTTGGTGATCAGCTGGAGAACCGAGTTCGAGACTAATTTATTTTTGGCCTCCAAAATGAAACGGCTCAACACCACCTCTTCACCAAAAGGTACAACATCGCTCCGAAGGATGTGGTCGCCCTCGTATCCGCTCAGAAAGCTGCAAAGGCCCCTACGGTGCCTGTTCGGGGCAAAGCGCAACAGCAGAAGCCCTACGATCAAGTACGCAAGGTGCGTAGCTCCAATCCTAAGCACAACAGCAACAACAAGCTGCAAGGGAACAAAATTTGAGGAAACAAGTTCAAAGGAATGAAACAAATCTTCGTTACACAAACACCAGCTAATTATTCCTCGTCCTCTCCAGGAGGAGATCACAGCGGATGTCATGTTTGTGGTTCGACTGACCACTCCCGAAGCAAATGTCAATTTTTCCACGCCAAGTGTCACACGTGCAATAAAATTGGTCACACCTCCACCGTCTGCAGGTCCACGGAGGGAAGCACCAACCATCACCTCAGCTTGGAATCCGTCTCGGAATTGAATATGGTTCGCTCCAGCAGCAAAAGCATTATAATATTTGATGTCGTAATAAACAACAAGCGTCGAAACAAGCGTCCTTCGGACGACGTTTATAAAGTCAGTTGTGATCCCAGCCCCATCACTTTAACTTTCTCGCCCCGTCGCTCGTACGCACAACCAAGAAGACCTTCTAACCAGATGGCGATGTGCTATGAATACTTTATCACCAAGGATAGGAGTGTTCAACGAAGATTCCTGTCAGCAGGAATAAACTAGGCTTCAATTGTCTTCGGAAACGACCACCCACGATTTTTGAAAATCAATTGATAAAATGTGGAGAGCTAGTGTCATCAGGTGGCTGATCATACCACCGAACTGGACTCATTCTTCATGGAATATCAATTCGTATTCCAGTCGTTCACCTCAGCCGAACGTTTCAATGGATACACTGCCAGTATGATCCACAAGGACGGCACCACTCAAAGCCCCATTACTCAAAGCCTTCCCCATCCCGTACGCGCTCCGTGACGCAGTCCTGAGTCATCACCTCTACCCTGGGTGGGAGGGCGGTATGATAGTGGATACCAGTGCATGGGCTTCTCCACTTGCCGTCGTGCCAAATACGATGGAGGGGTTGGAATCATGGGCGATTTTAAAAATACGGTGATTAAACGGTTATGCGTTACCGAGTACCCCTTGTCATTCCGGATGACATTTTTGCCACCTACGCGGGTTGTTCCACCTGGAGCAAGTTAGATGTATCTAACACATACCAGCTCGACGAACTGTTCAAAAGTTTTTAGTCTCGTCACCCATCGCGGACTCTTCAGCAACAATATCTTCCCCCAATGCAACCTCACGTGTCATCTTGCAGGCTTTCATGGATCCGATGCTCAAAGACGTTTGCAGACGCCTTCTGTTACGTAGTCGTCATGCAACGTGGAGGATAGGTTGGAGACTGCGAGGAGGAGGAAGCGCAAGAACAACTCTCTCGCAAAAGTACTATTCTGTGTACTTTTGCTTACTCATTGTAGTGGTAGTTTATAGTCGTATGTTGTCAGTCGTGTCGTGTCAGTATTTTTGCCATCAAATACTTGTCAACTGTAAATTGTAGTTAAACTATCAAAATTGTAGTACAACGTGCCATTATCTAGCTAAAATCGTTCAAGTTAACTAATTGTTGATGTATGTGAATTATTGTTTGCTTGAATTGTAATATATGCGTTAAATTACAATTCAAACTACCACCTTCTTCACCTATCTACACTTCACACATCATATTAACTGAGCTATCGTCTTCGTAAGCAGGTTTACAACGTGCCGGTGGTTTTGTGGACAGCGCTCTCTGCGGGGGCACTGACACCGTTAGCCACATCTGTAAATTGCGTACAATACTAGAGCGCTGTCGTCAGCATAACTACAAGTTGTCACCTCAAAAGTGCCAATTTGTTCGGACCAATATCGAGTTCTTCGCGCATCAGAAAATGGACACCACACCAGCATTAGCAAAGTTCAGGCGATTCATTACATACCGCAACCCACATAGTGTCACAGAGGTCACGGTCGTTTTTGTGCCTCGTAAACTTCTACGCAAAGTTTCTCGATAAGCTTTGTGCGAGCCGCTGCGCCAATTAACCAAGAACGATTTGGATTTCGAGTGGAGCACGAAGTGTCAGCAAGCGTGTGAAATTGTTTTAAAAATTCTGAGCAGCGCGCCGAAACTCACATCTTTTGAACCTACCAAACCTTGTGCGGTATCCTGCGACGCAATCCCAGTGTGCCTCGGAGTTGTGTTGTCCTTGAATGAAGACGACGGGTTGGAACGACCAATGTCATTTTCCTCTCAACTACTGTCATGTAATAAGATATAAAAGTGCCATATCAAATGATGCAAATGTTTAATCTCAAAAGATGCAAAAGTGCAATATCAAAAGATGTAAACGTGCCACCCGAAAAGATGCAAACGTGCCATCTGAAAAGATGCAAACGTGCCATCTGAAAAGATGCAAAAGTATCATCTCTAAAGATGTAAAAGTGTCATCTCTAAAGATGTAAAAGTGTCATCTCAAAAGATACAAAAGTGCTATCTCAATGGATGCTATAACATATTCAGCGCAGCCCAATATTTTCTCTCAAATAAGACTTCCAACCATGTCTACGTAAATGACGCCGAAGAACGACTAATGGCGGAGCCAGATCTTACATATACTTCTGGACGCGTGAAATCATTGTTAATGGAACGCCTTCTTATCAAGTTATCAATGCATATATATCATGTGTAAAGATCTCGGCACGATTATTGAGAAAACTGTAGAGTTTATCTTTGTTTTTTGTTGAGTGCGTTATGCGGGGCAAGTTGAGATTGAGCGTTGGTGAAGTGGATCGGGTAAACATGAGAAACGAGAAGTGAGTTGGGAAATTGGGGGGCTGTTTCAAATGATGAAGCATGCCTATTTGAGCTGCACTTAGGATTGCCGAAGAGTTTTGGGGCGGTTCTCACTTTTAGTGGAACACGCAGTCGAGTTTCACTTAGTATTGCAAAAAACCAGAAGAGGGGTCTGCTTTGAGACACTCGAGTTAAGTTCACAATGTGAACGAGGGGACTTGCGTTGCTGGTCAAGGGTCTGCTTTGAGACACAGGTTTAATTCACATTTTGTGAATTTTTGGGGAGGTGACGAGATTTGAGGCGACTTTAAATCTCAGAATTACGTGTTTTGTGAGAGGCGAAAGAGGGAACGATCCACTTCCCATCAGCCAGAGACAGTTCGGATTTCTCGACAGTTTTTAATAATAAAGCGAGAGAGATAAGACTTTTAGAGCAGAGTTCTTTTTAATAAGAGAAAAGAGGGAGCAACATTAACGATTGTATTTAACAATAATTAACCGTGATATTAACTTGAAGATTGATTAATAAAGTGGGATCTTGTTAACGTATTAAACTAACTACTGAACTGTGGTTTACCGATTTATTTGGGCTCGGCAACGTGTGTTTTAATTCTCATTCCAACATTACGCAAATCATCAAACCTTTCACCCATTAAGAAACAACACATAGGCGGTTAGCTCGTGTGTTTGTAACAAGTATTGAGACTACGACAAACAATTTGGCACAATCATCTGCAACAGCAACTAATCAAAATCGCCTCTTTCCAACATCCTCAAACTCTATGCTCCGTTCTCATACTTATCTCAACAATCAAAAACGATATGCCAAGAACCACAACAAGCCGAAGAAGACGCCTGCAAGCACCAAATCGACACGCACAATCTTAGAAATTGAACTTTATAAGACCGAAACAATTACTCAAACAACGCATTTCAATGAAGTGACCTCAGACTAGCAAATGATAACATGGAATCGGATAGATATAAATACGTGCAAATTACGAACCTAGTTTCTATTGACGAGCATGACATTTTATGTATAACTGAACACTCAGAAACCATTAGCATGACTTGTTGGCTATTAGAAACTACAAAATTCTACGTAATTACGTGGGGGTGTTTGATGAAAATTGGACGATTTTCGGCGTGATCTCCACATAAATTACATATCATGGTATGTGGTGCACATCACGCGAAAGAGAATTTTCTGCTCTTTCTTTTGAGTATTCACATGAATTCCAACTCGTTCATTTGGGTATGTAAGGACCATGAAAGCCAATCGATCCAATTTTTAAGGAAATGCGAAAAGGAAATTTTGAATGTATTTTGGGAAGATATGTCGATCTTCCGCTTTTAGAATGGAATTTCCGGATTCAACTTTGACCGGTAACGGAACACACCTTCATGTCCTTTTGAGAAAAATTTGACACCTTGTAGTTAAAATAACTTGAACCTTGCCAAAATTCTTCTTGTAGTGGGATACGATGGTGTTTTGAAACCCTGAATATCATATTTCGTAGATGTCAGTACCCAAGGGGCGGAATATCAAAATCCAATTTACAATAAGGAAGCTACCCTAACGTGCTCAACAAATGGCAACCAAAGAAACTTGGAGCAAAAATCAGTCTCAACACGAGGCATAATTGTTGGACTTACGGTAAGTCCCAACTTCCTGTAATTTACTATGTTACATTTCTTGAGTGAGCAGAGTGAAAATACCGGCTTGAGGCATAGAATATCTTCACCATCGTATTTGCAACTTATTTCTGAACTATGCAGAATGATTTTTGGTGGGGAAATTAAAAAGTGGTTTCTGCAGGAGCACATCCAGTTCAGTCGATGTGGTGTAAATGTGATTTTTAAAGTTTGTAACTAAAGACCCCGCCATTCCTCACAGAATGCAATTGCGTTCCTGTTCATGGGTGGGACGGATACCTAGACATTATGACTTAATATGTTGAAAAGTGGAATGGTGTACGGTAACGTGTGCGTGAATAAGGGGCGCACAAAATCATTCAATTTTCACAAAAAACGACTACGTATATTACGTATATTTACACTTGCGGATCCTAAATTATGAAACGAAACGATATCAGTACCCTATAACTCTTATATATTTTTGTGGGTCAAAGCTCAAGTTGCGCAAGCTCAAATAATGATAATGGAATCGTCGTCGCCACCGTCAAGTGGGCCTAGTTGTGCGACAAGATTTTAATCGGCATCATCCACGTGATGAACAATCCCTTCCTCAACACCGTATGAGGAAAGTCAATTACACGCATATATCATAAACATCGCGTTCGTGCTGAAGTTTAAAGCAATGCAATGGAAGGTGACCAAATGTAAAATGTTCTGACGATGCAAGACATGCAATCGGTGACACAAACTGAATGATAGTTAACGTCAAGTGGATTTATCAAGACCGTTTAATGATTAGAATGTATACCGTCTTCAGCTTGGATAAACAGCGCAAACAACCTACTATGGCCGGGAAAACGTTGATGGAGAGATGCATAACACGACACCAAAAGAAAATTTGAATCTTCCCTTGAGACCGCTACTCGATTACAAAAATGCAAGGAAATGGGAGCATTTGACGTCTGAATCGTTTCAGAAGGAACTGTCGTAGGAACCAGCTACAATAATTGGCGTGGATCTTAGCAATGTAATGCTGCCTAGAAAGCCGTTGTTTGAAATCCCAACGTTTAATGCAGAACACTTGTAAATGTAAATGGCCTTGACCCTGAAGAAGCTGGACCAATAGCAAACTTTTTATGCATGCCCTAAAAAATTTGCATGCCCTAAAAAATCTCTGCATGGTCTAAAAAATTCTGTATGCCCTAAAAAATCTCTCCATACAACAAAAACTTTCGGCTGGCCACGGAAAATCTCTGGTCGCCCCAAAAAATTTCTGCTCGCCCCAGAAACACACAACTCGACCCAAAAAATCTCTGCTAGTCCCCACAATAGTCTGCTCGCCCGAAAAAATCTTTGCTCGCCCCAGAAAATCTCTGCTCGCTGCAGACAATCTCCCCATGCCCCACAAATCTCTGTTCGCCCCAGAAAATCTCTGTATGCCCTACAAAATCTATGCATGCCCCAAAAAATCTATGCATGCCCTAAAAATTCTATGCATGCCCTAAAAAAGCTTTGCATGCCCTAAAAAATCTCTGCATGCCCTAAAAAATCTCTGCATGCCCCAAAAAATCTTTGCATGCTCTAAAAAATTCTGTATGCCCTAAAAAATCTCTCCATACCACAAAAACTTTCCGCTGGTCACGGAAAATCTCTGGTCGCCACAGAAAATCTCTCCTCACCTGAGAAAAAATCTGCTCGCCGCGGAAAATCGCTGCTGGCCCCAGAAAATATCGCCATGCCCCAAAAACTTTCTGCTTGCCCCAACAAATCTCTGCTCGTCCCAAACAAACTCCCCATGCCCCATAAACATTCTGCCTGCCCCAACAAATCTCTGCTCGCCCACAAAATCTGTGCATAGCACTGGAAATCTCTGCTCGCCCCTCAAATTCTCTGCTCGCCCCTCAAATTTTCTGCTCGCCCCTCAAATTCTCTGCTCGCCCCACAAAATCTGTGCATATCACAGGAAATCTCTCCTCGCCCCAGAAAATCTGTGCATAGCACAGGAAATCTCTCCTCGCCCCAGAAAGTCTGTGCATAGCACAGGAAATCTCTCCTCGCCCCAGAAAATCTGTGCATAGCACAGGAAATCTCTCCTCGCCCCAGAAAGTCTGTGCATAGCACAGGAAATCTCTCCTCGCCCCAGAAAATCTCTCCTCGCCCCAGAAAATCTGTGCATAGCACAGGAAATCTCTCCTCGCCCCAGAAAGTCTGTGCTCGCCCCACAAAATCTCTGCTCGCCCCACAAAATCTCTGCTCGCCCCACAAAATCTCTGCTCGCCCCACAAAATCTCTGCTCGCCCCACAAAATCTCTGCTCGCCCCACAAAATCTGTGCTCGCCCCACAAAATCTCTGCTCGCCCCACAAAATCTGTGCTCGCCCCACAAAATCTGTGCCCGCCCCAGAAATTATCTGCTTGCCCCAGAAAAACTCTGCTCGCCCCAGAAAATCTCTGCTCGCCCCAGAAAATATCTGCTCGCCCCAAAAAAATCTCTGCTCCCCTCAGAAAATCTCTGCTCGCCCAGAAAAGCTCTGCTCGCCCCCGAAAATCACTTCTCGTCCCAGAAAATCTCTGCTCGACCCTAAAAATCTCTATTCGCTCTACAAATTCCTTGCTCGCCCCGGAAAATCTCTACTCGCCCCAAAAAATCTCTGTATGCCCTAAAAAACTCTATGCTTGTGACAAAAATAAATGCTTGTTGCAAAAAATCCATGCTTGTCACAAAAATCCATGCTTGTCACAAAAATCCATGCTTGTCACAAAAATCCGTGCTTGTTATAAAAATCTATGCTTGTTACAAAAAATTCAAGCTTGTCACAAAAAATTCATGCTTGTCACACATAATCTTTGCTGGTCACACAAAATCCATGCTTGTCACAAAAAATCCATAGTTGTTACAAAAATGCATACTTGTCACAAAGAATCCATGCTCACCATGTTTTCGTTGTTATTCAAACCGTATCTGCTCGCCATGTTTTCGTACTTTCAAACAAAGTCCCTGCTAGGAATCACGACGGCAATATTTCAAAAAAAATCCTGATCGGCATGCTGTATTTTTAACCTAATAATTTTAAGGTCGAACTATCGTATATCATATGTTTCTCCTCTTTGATCCGAAACAAAATATCCAGTGATTCTGGATCCAAAGAATAAATGGACAAAGTAAGTAGTGGAAAGGTTTCACGGTGTTGATGGACATCAGATAGTGGATCAGATTTCCGACGAGATGACACATCGTGATATGATATTTGTCTTGAAAGCCGCTGTTATGAAAGCAGCTGCAATGCCCCACCAGAAACGCTAAACAGATTTTACCTAAAACGACAGTGCCATCGGAAGTTCGTACTCATGTATATACATAGGAGTCGACAACTTTGAAGTATTGGACGTAATCAATGGAAGGAGCCATGACAAATGATGTGGAGATCATGGAAACAACATCAAAGCTGCGCATTATGATGCTGCTATATCTGTGTCGCCAAACGCCATCCTGAACGCGGGGTTCCGGAACGTGGGACGATGATAACCTAGGAAGATTTCGGGGACGACGGAACCAATCTTAACCAACAAAATCTATAAAACCGAACAGCATTCTGCTTCAGTCGCAACTACCAAAGTACCGCCTCTAGACATAAAGATGATGATGCTTTTGAGAAATACATGGCGACATGATCATATACTCGCAAATGAGTTTAGGAGTCATCGGTTGACGAAGCACATCATGTCGTTGGCAATTTGAATCAAGTGGAACAGCGACACCGTAGTTGTGAAACTCGGAGAGTAGGAGACTGTAGCAACTTAGCAGGGGCTAACAGGACTTGGTGTAGTAGATTTTAGGAGGTTTTCCGTGTAGCAATGGGCTCGAGTGGCAGATACGATTACAACTACTGGAATAATTAGCAGATTTGTAGCGAATCTATTCCCAATCAATGAATGGACGTGTGATTCTAATGATTAGAAACACGGGAATGGGAATGATGTAGCAATTTGATTATGTACATGCAAATTTTGCAAAAATGAGCTTTGAAGATATATCAATTGCTGTGTTAGAATGAGCTGAAACCACCATAGAGAAAACATGCCAACCTATTATAAACCTAATGGATAAACTATTAATAATTCCGTAGCATATTACATTCGTGTTTAGGTGGCAAATATAACGACATTTATAATTCTGTTCCGAGAACTCCACCTATAAAAATGTATAGTACATTTCTCTAGTAATTCCACGTGATAGTGATTTAACAATATTGTCGGCAACCATGTAGTTCCGGGAAATGGTTGAAACGTTATGGTACTACTGTTAGCAATATATCCGCACTGGAGTATAATTTACAGCTTGAACTGTACCTACATTACTAAGCTCGTTATAATTTCTACCAAGCTCCATACTTATATCAGATAATTATTATCAAAATTATGCGCAGAGTTTTCTGTGATATTTAAAAGCTTTTGTTGACAGTGGAAAAGTCAAATGAAAACTTAAATACTTCCAGGCGTGAGAAAGCTCGTATGCAAATTTATGATATTTGATGGTTGAAGTGGTAATGAAATTAATTTCTGTCAAA
Source organism: Sinella curviseta (assembly GCA_004115045.4). Lineage (NCBI taxonomy): Eukaryota > Metazoa > Arthropoda > Collembola > Entomobryomorpha > Entomobryidae > Sinella > Sinella curviseta. The sequence continues at coordinate 2,221,373 of CM023200.3, read as the reverse complement.
TCGCATTTAGTCGGTACCCACCCTACGTCATCGATAATTATCAAAGCGGTGGAAATTTCTGTTATATTTTTTATCAACAAACCTGACCGTCGGGGTCCTCCATCCGGATAAGAGGAATGTCTTTAAATGAATAACTTGACAGAATATTTTATTCAAAATTAATACGTATAATCCTGCAATATCGTGTGAAGCACAAATTAACAGCAAACACAAAATATCAAAGTATTAACGACAGCAAGCGTCCATTCGAACAAGCTTGTGTGCCTTTACTCGCCGATTAAAAATATCTAAGTGTTGTGTTGCGAACTATTCTTGGAAGCTGGCATTCTGGAACAAGTATAGGTTCCTGGAAACAATATGCTTTGTCTTATGATATTGCGTGGCAGCTAAATGTAGACAAAGGGGACCGGCACAGAAACAATTAACTGCAGATGTATGCACGTCGGTGTGATAGTACTTAGTCTCAGTACAATAAATTATTACTTTTTCTGAGAATAGAGTTTCAATGATACCAACCTTTAGCATAGGAAGCTCGATATTTGCTGGTTTTAATATATTACTGTGGTCACTTCTTATCAAGGGCATGTCATTCCGAACATATTAACGAGCAGTCCCGGGTTCTGAAAATTTCTTGAAGACGTCCTAAATGGGATATCGCTGGCCTAATTTTTATATCGGTCTTATGAATATTTGCTCAGTTTTCACATACGCTTTATGTATTTTCGGTCAGTTTTCATTTACGCTTGATGATTTTTTGGTCAATTTTCACATACGGTTTCTGCATTCTCAAAATGGTTTCAAAAACGGTCATATGCACTCTTGGGGCAAAATGAGCTTTTGGATGCATTGGAAAGACCAGAAATTTCTGTGTAATTTGATATGCGCATGTACACCTTGCGTATACCAACAGTTTTTATTATTATCATCATACACCCGGACAGTTTGTTCTTCAACTTTTGCACCAAGGAGTAATATGGTATTTTAGCGTAATAATGCTTATGTAATAAATTAAAATTAAAGTGATTAGTGTAGAATAAACTATTCTTCAAAACCTTAAGAAAATAAAATGTCAGATAACTCCGTTGACGGTTTAGAGGAGTGCGGAGGAGATTTTTTCTCAGAAGATGAATTAATGAAGGCTTGTGAAGAAGCAGGTGACGGATTAAATCGTGTTTAAGTATTGTCATTACAGTTCCCAGTTTTTTAATTAATTATTCGTTATTTATATGTAACGTTATCTAAAATACTCTTTTTGCTTCATGAAGATCGATTCGAATCGAGGGAAGGATTGGATCATAGACATGAAGACGGCGATACCAACACCCCCAAGGATAAGCCGATACTATCAGGTAGATAATGTACAAGTCATATCAGTTTGTTATAGATGTATTTTTATTTATTTATAGATGTATGAAGATTTTTTTATGTTTATTCGATTTTTTTTAAAATTTCAGGTCGACCTGATCTTAAAGTTCAAGAAGAATGCTCGAAGACCAGTAGTGTTGAGAAGGTACAGAACGGTATTTTAAGTAATAAACAATATATATCATGATTCCTCAAAATTAATCGTGCCGGAAAACGGTTTAAGTAACGTGCTTATTAATTTGTGTGTGTGCTTATTAGGATATTCAAGTTGAAAAGAAAGGCGAAGAACAAGAGTTTTGTGGGAACTTGGCATCTGGCAAGAAACGTCGCAGGCGGCCGAAAAAAGATTCCCACAGGTTACAATTAATAGGAAAAAACGCATGACTGGTGAGGATTATGTTACTTATCAACTTGACAGAAGTGGAAGTAAGAAGTTATCCAAGATGGCAAAGGAAGGAAGAAAAATTGGACCAAAATGTAATTCTTCGCTTTGCAAGAAACGTACTTCAAGACATTGCCACGTATTCTCAGACAAAGACAGGACCGAGTTGTGTCAAAGATTCTGGAAGAAACTGGTAAGTTGGTAAGAGAAAAAAGGCTACGTTCGAAGCATGGTTGATTGTCATGAAATAAAACGTAGAACCACTAAACGAAAGTACTGTCGACAGGAAAGTTTTTGTTACTTTCTGAAATTGGGAGGGCGGAAGCAACACGTTTGCCGAAGGATGTTCCTGAGCACTTTGGGTTTAAAGCGGGAGCAGGTACTCAACTGGATGAAGGCGAATTCAACAAGGAAGGACATACCTTCGAAATACAAAAAAAGTGGCCAGAAAAGAAATGTTGCCGAAGAATTCTTGGATGCAATCCCAAAACTTCCTTCCCATTACTGCAGAAAGGACACCTCGAAGCTGTATTTAGAACCTGTATTCACCTCCATTTCACAACTGTACTTAGCATACAAGGATGAATCTGCGTCAAAAAATGTTCCTCCGGTGTCAGCCTGTACATTTTCGAAGATTATAGAAGAGAAGAATGTTTCGCTCTATACTCCAAAGAAGGATAAATGCGATACATGCTGCCATTATGAAGTTGGAAATTTGGATGAAGGTGTTTATAAATCCCATGTTCAGAAGTACAAATCTGCTCGAGCAGAGAAAGAAAGTGACAAGAGTTTGGCGATGGAGGACAAAGTTCACGTCATAGCTATGGACGTTGAGGCTGTGAAAGTTGCACCTGTGTTTAATGCTAGCGCTTTGTACTACAAAACGAAACTCATTGTGCATAACTTCACGATTTACGACATGAAGACTCGAGATGTGAAATGCTACATTTGGGATGAATCTGAAGGAGATCTTGTATCCTCGGTATTTGCCACATGCGTTCTGGACTTTCTACAAATGTACGCGGATGATAAACCAACTAGTAATGTGTAAACCTTTATACATAACTACCGGAAGTGCGATGAATGGCCAATTAACAACCCAAATACACATATTTGACCAATTTCAATATGTCTCGTAAACTCAAATTGAACCTCCTATTGGATTTGAAAAATAAAACATTTTCAGGTCGAAGACCCCTCCACCTTCCAGACGCCACCCAGGCGACAGGGAAGTGGTTTGACCCATAGTGCTTTGACAAAAAATGATCGTCTTGAACTCCTCTATCGATTTGTACAATAACATTTTTTGGCTATATGCTGACCCCACCCCCTCAGACACGCCGACCTCCCTACTTCCGGTCATGGAAGAGGTCCATGGCTGAAAATCAATAGGGTTCGTGGTCTTGGCCCAAGGTACCTTTATGCCAAATTTGAGCCAAATCGGTCAACGTGGAGGGAAGTTAGAGTGTTCACAGACAGACAGACAGACAGACAGACGGACGGACAGACAGACAGACAAACAGATCAATCGCTATAACTACCTTTCAAGCATTTCATGCTTCCGGTAGTTAATAATCATTTACAGTGACGGTTGTACCAATCAAAACAGGAACGCAATGCTGGCGACAGCACTCTTTGACTTGGCCGAAACCAAACAAAAAACCATCGTACAAAAATTCGTCGAGAAAGGACACACTCAAATGGAGGTTGACTCTGTACACAGCGCAATTGAGAGAAAGCTTAAAGGGAAAGTAATATATCTCCCTAGTGACTATATTGAAATTTGCTTGAATGCTCGGGTCGACCCGAAACCGTACGAGGTCCAGTATATGTGTCATACTGATTTCATTGACTTCTCTAATAAAAAAAATCAGCGCTATACTTCTATAAGACCTGGATCCAAAGTCGGGGACCCGTGTGTCACTGATTTGAGACAAATAAGATATAATTCCCATGGAACTATCGATTTCAAGTTAGAAGTTAAGGATGATTGGACGCTATTGCAGATGAAACCAAAGACCTCAATACGCGGATTTCCAAAAGTTTTTGATTCAGGACTCCCGATTCCGAAACGGAAGTTTAAGGACCTGCAAGATATCCTGTCTGTAATTCCAGAGGAACATCATAATTTTTGTCAGTCACTTCCTCATTAATAAACCATTAAGCTGTGAAGAAATTTTAAATTAAAAATAAAATTCAGCCCGTATTCTTTAAATAAAAAATAATCTGGTCGACCAGAACAAACTCTTTTTAGTATTTTTGCTCTCCTGAAAAGTTTTGAATTTTGCATTTGACCGTTTTCGAAACCATTTTGAGAATGCAGAAAGCGTTTGTGAAAATTGGCCAAAAAATCATATAGCGTAAATGAAAACTGACCGAAAATACATAAAACGTATGTGAAAATTGAGCAAATATTCATAAGACCGATGTCAAAATTAGGCCAGCGATATGTTATGTTGTGCTAATTACAACTAACATTAATGAATTTCTAAAGCACAATTATTTGCTCGAATGAATAATCGTTAACCGCGAAAAATAACTATACAGTCCTTCATGTTCAGCGCGTTTGCATATATTTTCAGTAGGCGGTACAATATAGATAATCATTACATAGGATAACTGATTCAATCAAATTGGTACTTGTCAAAGGCAATATTTGTTGGCATAATGGAGACTTGTTTGAGCCTCGACGCCATGCAGTCCTCTGTAGATGAGTTCAGATTGTAGAGGATATCCGCATGCTGTGAGGCGACACAATTAACAAGACTCAATTTTTAACACCTTTAGTGTGTAGAGTGCATCCATCTCCCATATAAAAATGGTTTTCCACAATTAGTAATTGGACGCAAATTATAAGAAACCACATTAAGTAATTTAACCTCTGGAACACGACGTTGAAGCATTTACCAGCATCTCAAATAGTGTACGAGAATCGTCTAAATCCGGTTGACCGAATCAACATACATGGAGGATGGTACATATTTGTGGTATAGCGCACCCCGGATTAAAATCAAAGAAAATCTATCACACGAGAACACAATGGTGATGGTTTCAGCTCGATATCCCTAATCCCTTCTTACAAAATTGTCAGCACCCGGTGGGCCCCCAAACGATATTGAAGGTTGACGCACACTTTTCTTCCAATATCTCCTGCATTGAAATTAAAAATAATCCTATGTCACGTTTGACCTCTAAAACGTGCATGTGAAGGCCAGCATCATCACTTGAAGAAATATGTCCAAATAGGCAGACCGGATTCACGGTCACAACGCCGCAAATACGGAATGCCGCACCACTTTGCCGTCGTTCATTACGCCGCGGTTCAATATACCGCCTTGTTCGTAACGCCGCAGAGAAAGAATGCCGTAAATACCTATACCGGAAAATGGTACGCCGTACGTACATTATGCTGAAAAGTGCAATGCCGATAAACTCGCCATCCTTGTTGAATTAATAATGTACATGTTGAGTAATACACTCATGGTGCATCTAAGGTAATTATGAAATAATACAATGCTAAGTCCATACTAAACATGCTATGCTGAGTCTATAGTATAAATTCAATGCTGAGTCAATAGTAAAAATGTAAGGTAGAGTCCATATAAAAATGCTATGCTGAGTCCATAGTAAAAATTCAACGCTGCGTACATATAAAAATCCAATGCTGAGTCCATACAAAAATCCAATGCTGAGTCCATTCTAACTTTCCCCATGTTGAGTCCATACTAACTTTCCCCATGTTGAGTCCATACTAACTTTCCCCATGTTGAGTCCATACTAACTTTCCCCATGTTGAGTCCATACTAACTTTCCATATGCTGAGTCCATACTAATTTTCCCCATGCTGAGTCCATATTAATTTTCCCCATGCTGAGTCCATATTAATTTTCCCCATGCTGAGTCCATATTAATTTCCCCCATGCTGAGTCCATATTAATTTTCCCCATGCTGAGTCCATATTAATTTTCCCCATTCTGAGTCCATATTAATTTTCCCCATGCTGAGTCCATATTAATTTTCCCCATGCTGAGTCCATATTAATTTTCCCCATGCTTAGTCCATATTAATTTTCCCCATGCTGAGTCCATATTAATTTTCCCCCTGCTGAGTCCATATTAATTTCCCCCATGCTGAGTCCATATTAATTTTCCCCATGCTGAGTCCATATTAATTTTCCCCATTCTGAGTCCATATTAATTTTCCCCATGCTGAGTCCATATTAATTTTCCCCATGCTGAGTCCATATTAATTTTCCCCATGCTTAGTCCATATTAATTTTACACATGCTGAATCCATATTAATTTTCCACATGCTGAGTACATATTAATTTTCCCCATGCTGAGTACATATTAATTTTCCCCATGCTGAGTACATATTAATTTTCCCCATGCTGAGTACATAGTAATTTTCCCCATGCTGAGTCCATATTATTTTCCCCACACTGAGTTCATATTAATTTTCCCCATGCTGAGTCCATATTATTTTCCCCACACTGAGTCCATATTAATTTTCCACATGCTGAGTACATATTAATTTTCCCCATGCTGAGTACATATTAATTTTCCCCATGCTGAGTCCATACTAATTTTCCCCATGCTGAGTCCAGATTATTTTCCCCACACTGAGTCCATATTAATTTTCCCCATGCTGAGTTCATATTAAATTTCCCCATGATGAGTCCATATTAATTTCCCCCATGCTGAGTCCATATTGATTTTCCCCTTGCATCCATATTAATTAAGCATTGCATTTTTACAAGGGACTTAGCATTTCATTATTACAGTGGACTCAGCATTGCATTTTTACTATGGACTCAGCATTGCATTTTTACTATGGACTCAGCATTGCATTTTTACTATGGACTCAGCATTGCATTTTTACTATGGACTCAGCATTGCATTTTAATTGGGACTCAGCATTGCATTTTTGCTAGGGACTCAGCATTGCATTTTTACTATGGACTCAGCATTGCATTTTTACTATTGCGGAACTGAAAGACAGCACAGTGATTGCATGTGAGGTCTGAGGCACGATGAGTGAGGTAATGTGAGCGAAATGGAATTTAAACTTATAAAATTGGTGTCCAGTTAAATATTGTGGAAAATTATTTTTTTTAGACGACAGGTGCTGTGGTGTTGAAAATCTCTTTTTGAAACCGCAATACTAATATCAATCAAGCATTGTTCCCAGGTGTCATTATGGCTTTCATACTTCAATCATGTATCACATATTTTGTTTTATATTTTTCAGCTGGTAACAAAGTTTGCTGAAGCATCATGTAACATCGTCACAATTTGTAAATCGTCTTGGGGTGTTAAATGAAACTAATCGGAATTCAGGAGTCCACACACGAAAAGTGGATGCATCCAGCGGATGGACATACTCCCGTCAGTCCATCTGTGGGTGCGGAGTAAGTCCTGCGTAGGACCAGCGTAAGTCGAGTCCAGTAAGTGGTGTGAGTCCAAAGTGCCGGGGCGTTACCGCACTTACTAATCTAACCTTTTTAACCCTCGTTCCGACGCAGCGACCCTGTAATATAATCTTATTTAATTTAGAATTAAACTAACCCTTTATTTTTAAATGTTGTATTAATTTATTACTTGTCATTTTATGTTTATTTCTCACATTTGCATAATGTGATAGAGTCCGACGGATCAGTAGTGAGATACACATTGTGGACATGTTGTAACCACGAACCATCACTATAGTTTTTTAATGATGAAATTGGACATAATTTATGGTAAGTGTTAATTGAGGTTGATTAGTAACAAATTGGTTTACTTGTAATGTTTTTGATGATTAAAATTTTCCATTAAGTATCGTCAACCCACCTTTCTTGTGTTAGGTTTTGAGACTTGAAATGCTGACGTGTTTGTAAGAATTAACTTTCAATATGGAAAAAAATCGTGTTTTAAATAGTTAATAACATCCGCATCGTAGTATACAGGGAGGTATGCCGAGGCAGGGAGTTGCGGAATTAGTATATCATAATTTCGTAAACTTAAAAATATATAGGATTGCATGTGATGTTGAGAGGTGTGACACAAAACGGTGTGGAACGACAAATGAAATAATATCAGTCACCTGGTTAAGCCATAGAACACATTCAGGTCTTAAATATTACGACAGTTACATTATTATATAGTGCCAATTTATTTTTTCAAATTAACTCGGACCAAAACAATGGATTTATCCAAATAAATTAAATACGTGTAAACAACTTTGTTTTAATCCACATTATCAATGAAAAGTTAATAAATGGACAGTATCGGCACTCTTTCGCAGTTTCTGCAAGGACCTGTGTAGAAAATGGAACTAGATTGTTTTGTATCTTAATATACTTTTTCAAAATTTGAGCCAATATACAATTGGGTGGCTAACCTGAAGTTGTTTGGATGAATCTTATCGGCACCGTTTTTAGCGTTACGAATTACATCCAAATGCTCCAGCAGAATAACGACATGTTTTCTTAAAATAGACCATTCAGAGCTAAAATTACATGGCGGTGATGTAAGCGATCCCTGGTAGCTAAACGCCTGATTACCACTCAGCAGATTACTTAGCTCAAGTGGTTGTGGGTCAGTGTTTCTATTCATGCGATTCACAACCGGGTCAAAAAAGTTGTTTGAGTTGGTTGAGGATTTTCCATTTCCTAAATCTAGGAACACCGCCACGACTGCACAGCCTAAAGCAGCCTTTATTTTCCATTGTAAGCGCAAACCATGGGAAGAGTTTCTCTTGAATTGCCAGTATCCTTGTGCAAAAGTCCGGACGTCCTACAGAATGTCCTGGAAAGCAGCTTTTTATATTTAAAACCCGACATTCGTAACGCTGAGCTAGTCAATCAATTGCTCTGTTGGAGCGTGTAATTGTTGGGGCATCGTGAGACTGGTTTACCAGAGTACATACGTTACGTTTTTGGTAGAAATAATACGCGAGTTTATTTGCACTAAAGTTGGAAAATGAAATGTTAGGCTGTAGCTTAATCTTTGAGCACTGTCCAAACCAAATAGGTGGCTTATCGGATCATCGGATTTTTGGGTGGCCTTAAAACAGCTTAGCTGGCCATAAAAGTTGCCGGGATTTTCAAGTGGAAACGGTATGTATATACTTGTGCAATCAGACGACGTTATCAGATAGCGATTGAGTCCTTTGGTAGAAGGATACTTGTATCAAAAGACATTTGCACTGAGAGCGTAATACATGTCGCGAGAGGAAATTGGCAAGGTTCTAATTATTGAACGTAACATGTTGTTCAAATTGTATCTCGCAAGATGAATATGCAATGTTGCTTCTACCCTCATATTTCATCCAATGTCCTCAAAATACTTACTATGTACGAATTGCGATCGTTAGGTGCTTGGCATTCCAACGTTAGAATGCTAATGGTCAAGTAAAGCCTTAGGTACTTACGTAATGTGATGGCTATCTGGCCCGATGAATATTTCCTTATCACCTATAGGACACTACTGTTGTCATAATTAGGTGATCTAACTGCATTAGAAATTATTGCTGGCAACTCGCCCGGACACGGCCGTATATTTATGTTTTGTGGCGGTCCGATGACGCTGCATGTCAACTTAATAAAACGTTGCACTTCCAGTCACCAATTCAATCCAGTGGAACAGTACAAGCAGAATTTTGAAACTGAACAATAATCAAAGGTTATCAGTGGCACGAAGCATTACATAAGTAATAGATTACTAAAATTGCTTTACAATTTCGTACAAGTTTAAAGAAATATATTATAAGTCTGTAGTTACAGCAACCACCAGCCTTTATTTTCCATTGTAAGCGCAAACCATGGGAAGAGTTTCTCTTGAATTGCCACTATCCTTGTGCAAAAGTCCTGACGTCCTACAGAATGTCCTGGAAAGCAGCTTTTTATATTTAAAACCCGACATTCGTAACGCTGAGCGAGTCAATCAATTGTTCAATTGGAGCGTGTAATTGTTGGGGCATCGTGAGACCGGTTTACCCGAGTAAATACGTTACGCCTTTAGTAGAAATAATACGCGAGTTTATTTGCACTAAAGTTGGCAAATGAAATTAACGGTTAGGCTGTAGCATAATCTTGGAGCACTCTTCAAACCAAATAGGTGGCTTATCGGTTCATGCGATTTTTAGGTGGCCTAGCTTAGCTGGCTATAAAAGTGGCAGGGATTTCCAAGTGGAGACGGTATGTATATACTTATGCAATCAGACGACGTTATCAGATAGCGATTTAGTCCTTTGGTAGAAGGATACTTGCATCAAAAGACATTTGCACTGAGAGCGTAATACATGTTGCGAGAGGAAATTGGCATGGTTCTAATCATTGAACGTAAAATGTTGGTTCAGATTGTATCTCGGAAGATGAATATGCAATGTTGCTTCTACCCGCATATTTCATCCAACGTATTCAAAATACTTACTATGTAAGAATTGCGATCGTTAGGTGCCTCGCATTCCAACGTTAGAATGCTAATGGTCAAGTAATGGTTTAGGTACTTACATAATGTGATGGATATCTGGCCCGACGAATATTTCCTTATCACCTATAGGACACTACTGTTGTCATAATTAGGTGATCTAACTGCATTAGAAATTATTGCTGGCAACTCGCCCGGAGACGGACGTATATTTATGTTTTGTGGCGGTCCGATGACGCTGCATGTCAACTTAATAAAACTTTGCACTTCCAGTCACCAATTCAATCCAGTGGGACAGTGCAAGCAGAATTTTGAAGCTGAACAATGGTCAAGGGTTATCAGTGGCACGAAGCATTACATAAGTACTAGATTACTAAAATTGCTTTAAAATTTCGTACAAGTCTGAAGAAATATATTATAAGTCTGTAGTTACAGCCACCAGCAGCCTTTATTTTCCATTGTAAGCGTAAACCATGGGAACCGTTTCTCTTGAATTGCCACTATCCTTGTGCAAAAGTCCTGACGTCCTACAGAATGTCCTGGAAAGCAGCTTTTTATATTTAAAACTTGACATTCGTAACGCTGAGCGAGTCAATGAATTGTTCTGTTGGAGCGTGTAATTGTTGGGGCATCGTGAGACTGGTTTACCCGAGTACATACGTTACGTTTTTAGTAGAAATAATACGCGAGTTTATTTGCACTAAAGTTGGAAAATGAAATGTTAGGCTGTAGCTTAATCTTTGAGCACTGTCCAAACCAAATAGGTGGCTTATCGGATCATCGGATTTTTGGGTGGCCTTAAAACAGCTTAGCTGGCCATAAAAGTTGCCGGGATTTTCAAGTGGAAACGGTATGTATATACTTGTGCAATCAGACGACGTTATCAGATAGCGATTGAGTCCTTTGGTAGAAGGATACTTGTATCAAAAGACATTTGCACTGAGAGCGTAATACATGTCGCGAGAGGAAATTGGCAAGGTTCTAATTATTGAACGTAAAATGTTGTTCAAATTGTATCTCGCAAGATGAATATGCAATGTTGCTTCTACCCTCATATTTCATCCAATGTCCTCAAAATACTTACTATGTACGAATTGCGATCGTTAGGTGCTTGGCATTCCAACGTTAGAATGCTAATGGTCAAGTAAAGCCTTAGGTACTTACGTAATGTGATGGCTATCTGGCCCGATGAATATTTCCTTATCACCTATAGGACACTACTGTTGTCATAATTAGGTGATCTAACTGCATTAGAAATTATTGCTGGCAACTCGCCCGGACACGGCCGTATATTTATGTTTTGTGGCGGTCCGATGACGCTGCATGTCAACTTAATAAAACGTTGCACTTCCAGTCACCAATTCAATCCAGTGGAACAGTACAAGCAGAATTTTGAAACTGAACAATAATCAAAGGTTATCAGTGGCACGAAGCATTACATAAGTAATAGATTACTAAAATTGCTTTACAATTTCGTACAAGTCTAAAGAAATATATTATAAGTCTGTAGTTACAGCAACCACCAGCCTTTATTTTCCATTGTAAGCGCAAACCATGGGTAGAGTTTGTCTTGAATTGCCACTATCCTTGTGCAAAAGTCCTGACGTCCTACAGAATGTCCTGGAAAGCAGCTTTTTATATTTAAAACCCGACATTCGTAACGCTGAGCGAGTCAATCAATTGTTCTGTTGGAGCGTGTAATTGTTGGGGCATCGTGAGACCGGTTTACCCGAGTAAATACGTTACGCCTTTAGTAGAAATAATACGCGAGTTTATTTGCACTAAAGTTGGCAAATGAAATTAACGGTTAGGCTGTAGCATAATCTTGGAGCACTCTTCAAACCAAATAGGTGGCTTATCGGTTCATGGGATTTTTAGGTGGCCAAGCTTAGCTGGCTATAAAAGTGGCAGGGATTTCCAAGTGGAGACGGTATGTATATACCTGTGCAATCAGACGACGTTATCAGATAGCGATTGAGTCCTTTGGTAGAAGGATACTTGTATCAAAAGACATTTGCACTGAGAGCGTAATACATGTTGCGAGAGGAAATTGGCATGGTTCTAATTATTGAACGTAAAATGTTGGTTCAAATTGTATCTCGCAAGATGAATATGCAATGTTGCTTCTACCCTCATATTTCATCCAACGTATTCAAAATACTTACTATGTAAGAATTGCAATCGTTAGGTGCCTCGCATTCCAACGTTAGAATGCTAATGGTCAAGTAATGGTTTAGGTACTTACATAATGTGATGGATATCTGGCCCGACGAATATTTCCTTATCACCTATAGGACACTACTGTTGTCATAATTAGGTGATCTAACTGCATTAGAAATTATTGCTGGCAACTCGCCCGGAGACGGACGTATATTTATGTTTTGTGGCGGTCCGATGACGCTGCATGTCAACTTAATAAAACTTTGCACTTCCAGTCACCAATTCAATCCAGTGGGACAGTGCAAGCAGAATTTTGAAGCTGAACAATGGTCAAGGGTTATCAGTGGCACGAAGCATTACATAAGTAATAGATTACTAAAATTGCTTTACAATTTCGTACAAGTCTAAAGAAATATATTATAAGTCTGTAGTTACAGCAACCACCAGCCTTTATTTTCCATTGTAAGCGCAAACCATGGGTAGAGTTTGTCTTGAATTGCCACTATCCTTGTGCAAAAGTCCTGACGTCCTACAGAATGTCCTGGAAAGCAGCTTTTTATATTTAAAACCCGACATTCGTAACGCTGAGCGAGTCAATCAATTGTTCTGTTGGAGCGTGTAATTGTTGGGGCATCGTGAGACCGGTTTACCCGAGTAAATACGTTACGCCTTTAGTAGAAATAATACGCGAGTTTATTTGCACTAAAGTTGGCAAATGAAATTAACGGTTAGGCTGTAGCATAATCTTGGAGCACTCTTCAAACCAAATAGGTGGCTTATCGGTTCATGGGATTTTTAGGTGGCCAAGCTTAGCTGTCTATAAAAGTGGCAGGGATTTCCAAGTGGAGACGGTATGTATATACCTGTGCAATCAGACGACGTTATCAGATAGCGATTGAGTCCTTTGGTAGAAGGATACTTGTATCAAAAGACATTTGCACTGAGAGCGTAATACATGTTGCGAGAGGAAATTGGCATGGTTCTAATTATTGAACGTAAAATGTTGGTTCAAATTGTATCTCGCAAGATGAATATGCAATGTTGCTTCTACCCTCATATTTCATCCAACGTATTCAAAATACTTACTATGTAAGAATTGCAATCGTTAGGTGCCTCGCATTCCAACGTTAGAATGCTAATGGTCAAGTAATGGTTTAGGTACTTACATAATGTGATGGATATCTGGCCCGACGAATATTTCCTTATCACCTATAGGACACTACTGTTGTCATAATTAGGTGATCTAACTGCATTAGAAATTATTGCTGGCAACTCGCCCGGAGACGGACGTATATTGATGTTTTGTGGCGGTCCGATGACGCTGCATGTCAACTTAATAAAACTTTGCACTTCCAGTCACCAATTCAATCCAGTGGGACAGTGCAAGCAGAATTTTGAAGCTGAACAATGGTCAAGGGTTATCAGTGGCACGAAGCATTACATAAGTACTAGATTACTAAAATTGCTTTAAAATTTCGTACAAGTCTGAAGAAATATATTATAAGTCTGTAGTTACAGCCACCAGCAGCCTTTATTTTCCATTGTAAGCGTCAACCATGGGAACCGTTTCTCTTGAATTGCCACTATCCTTGTGCAAAGTCCTGACGTCCTACAGAATGTCCTGGAAAGCAGCTTTTTATATTTAAAACCCGACATTCGTAACGCTGAGCGAGTCAATGAATTGTTCTGTTGGAGCGTGTAATTGTTGGGGCATCGTGAGACTGGTTTACCCGAGTACATACGTTACGTTTTTAGTAGAAATAATACGCGAGTTTATTTGCACTAAAGTTGGAAAATGAAATGTTAGGCTGTAGCTTAATCTTTGAGCACTGTCCAAACCAAATAGGTGGCTTATCGGATCATCGGATTTTTGGGTGGCCTTAAAACAGCTTAGCTGGCCATAAAAGTTGCCGGGATTTTCAAGTGGAAACGGTATGTATATACTTGTGCGATCAGACGACGTTATCAGATAGCGATTGAGTCCTTTGGTAGAAGGATACTTGTATCAAAAGACATTTGCACTGAGAGCGTAATACATGTCGCGAGAGGAAATTGGCAAGGTTCTAATTATTGAACGTAAAATGTTGTTCAAATTGTATCTCGCAAGATGAATATGCAATGTTGCTTCTACCCTCATATTTCATCCAACGTATTCAAAATACTTACTATGTAAGAATTGCAATCGTTAGGTGCCTCGCATTCCAACGTTAGAATGCTAATGGTCAAGTAATGGTTTAGGTACTTACATAATGTGATGGATATCTGGCCCGACGAATATTTCCTTATCACCTATAGGACACTACTGTTGTCATAATTAGGTGATCTAACTGCATTAGAAATTATTGCTGGCAACTCGCCCGGAGACGGACGTATATTTATGTTTTGTGGCGGTCCGATGACGCTGCATGTCAACTTAATAAAACTTTGCACTTCCAGTCACCAATTCAATCCAGTGGGACAGTGCAAGCAGAATTTTGAAGCTGAACAATGGTCAAGGGTTATCAGTGGCACGAAGCATTACATAAGTACTAGATTACTAAAATTGCTTTAAAATTTCGTACAAGTCTGAAGAAATATATTATAAGTCTGTAGTTACAGCCACCAGCAGCCTTTATTTTCCATTGTAAGCGTAAACCATGGGAACCGTTTCTCTTGAATTGCCACTATCCTTGTGCAAAAGTCCTGACGTCCTACAGAATGTCCTGGAAAGCAGCTTTTTATATTTAAAACCCGACATTCGTAACGCTGAGCGAGTCAATCAATTGTTCTGTTGGAGCGTGTAATTGTTGGGGCATCGTGAGACCGGTTTACCCGAGTAAATACGTTACGCCTTTAGTAGAAATAATACGCGAGTTTATTTGCACTAAAGTTGGCAAATGAAATTAACGGTTAGGCTGTAGCATAATCTTGGAGCACTCTTCAAACCAAATAGGTGGCTTATCGGTTCATGGGATTTTTAGGTGGCCAAGCTTAGCTGGCTATAAAAGTGGCAGGGATTTCCAAGTGGAGACGGTATGTATATACCTGTGCAATCAGACGACGTTATCAGATAGCGATTGAGTCCTTTGGTAGAAGGATACTTGTATCAAAAGACATTTGCACTGAGAGCGTAATACATGTTGCGAGAGGAAATTGGCATGGTTCTAATTATTGAACGTAAAATGTTGGTTCAAATTGTATCTCGCAAGATGAATATGCAATGTTGCTTCTACCCTCATATTTCATCCAACGTATTCAAAATACTTACTATGTAAGAATTGCAATCGTTAGGTGCCTCGCATTCCAACGTTAGAATGCTAATGGTCAAGTAATGGTTTAGGTACTTACATAATGTGATGGATATCTGGCCCGACGAATATTTCCTTATCACCTATAGGACACTACTGTTGTCATAATTAGGTGATCTAACTGCATTAGAAATTATTGCTGGCAACTCGCCCGGAGACGGACGTATATTTATGTTTTGTGGCGGTCCGATGACGCTGCATGTCAACTTAATAAAACTTTGCACTTCCAGTCACCAATTCAATCCAGTGGGACAGTGCAAGCAGAATTTTGAAGCTGAACAATGGTCAAGGGTTATCAGTGGCACGAAGCATTACATAAGTACTAGATTACTAAAATTGCTTTAAAATTTCGTACAAGTCTGAAGAAATATATTATAAGTCTGTAGTTACAGCCACCAGCAGCCTTTATTTTCCATTGTAAGCGTAAACCATGGGAACCGTTTCTCTTGAATTGCCACTATCCTTGTGCAAAAGTCCTGACGTCCTACAGAATGTCCTGGAAAGCAGCTTTTTATATTTAAAACCCGACATTCGTAACGCTGAGCGAGTCAATGAATTGTTCTGTTGGAGCGTGTAATTGTTGGGGCATCGTGAGACTGGTTTACCCGAGTACATACGTTACGTTTTTAGTAGAAATAATACGCGAGTTTATTTGCACTAAAGTTGGAAAATGAAATGTTAGGCTGTAGCTTAATCTTTGAGCACTGTCCAAACCAAATAGGTGGCTTATCGGATCATCGGATTTTTGGGTGGCCTTAAAACAGCTTAGCTGGCCATAAAAGTTGCCGGGATTTTCAAGTGGAAACGGTATGTATATACTTGTGCAATCAGACGACGTTATCAGATAGCGATTGAGTCCTTTGGTAGAAGGATACTTGTATCAAAAGACATTTGCACTGAGAGCGTAATACATGTCGCGAGAGGAAATTGGCAAGGTTCTAATTATTGAACGTAAAATGTTGTTCAAATTGTATCTCGCAAGATGAATATGCAATGTTGCTTCTACCCTCATATTTCATCCAATGTCCTCAAAATACTTACTATGTACGAATTGCGATCGTTAGGTGCTTGGCATTCCAACGTTAGAATGCTAATGGTCAAGTAAAGCCTTAGGTACTTACGTAATGTGATGGCTATCTGGCCCGATGAATATTTCCTTATCACCTATAGGACACTACTGTTGTCATAATTAGGTGATCTAACTGCATTAGAAATTATTGCTGGCAACTCGCCCGGACACGGTCGTATATTTATGTTTTGTGGCGGTCCGATGACGCTGCATGTCAACTTAATAAAACGTTGCACTTCCAGTCACCAATTCAATCCAGTGGAACAGTACAAGCAGAATTTTGAAACTGAACAATAATCAAAGGTTATCAGTGGCACGAAGCATTACATAAGTAATAGATTACTAAAATTGCTTTACAATTTCGTACAAGTCTAAAGAAATATATTATAAGTCTGTAGTTACAGCAACCACCAGCCTTTATTTTCCATTGTAAGCGCAAACCATGGGTAGAGTTTGTCTTGAATTGCCACTATCCTTGTGCAAAAGTCCTGACGTCCTACAGAATGTCCTGGAAAGCAGCTTTTTATATTTAAAACCCGACATTCGTAACGCTGAGCGAGTCAATCAATTGTTCTGTTGGAGCGTGTAATTGTTGGGGCATCGTGAGACCGGTTTACCCGAGTAAATACGTTACGCCTTTAGTAGAAATAATACGCGAGTTTATTTGCACTAAAGTTGGCAAATGAAATTAACGGTTAGGCTGTAGCATAATCTTGGAGCACTCTTCAAACCAAATAGGTGGCTTATCGGTTCATGGGATTTTTAGGTGGCCAAGCTTAGCTGGCTATAAAAGTGGCAGGGATTTCCAAGTGGAGACGGTATGTATATACCTGTGCAATCAGACGACGTTATCAGATAGCGATTGAGTCCTTTGGTAGAAGGATACTTGTATCAAAAGACATTTGCACTGAGAGCGTAATACATGTTGCGAGAGGAAATTGGCATGGTTCTAATTATTGAACGTAAAATGTTGGTTCAAATTGTATCTCGCAAGATGAATATGCAATGTTGCTTCTACCCTCATATTTCATCCAACGTATTCAAAATACTTACTATGTAAGAATTGCAATCGTTAGGTGCCTCGCATTCCAACGTTAGAATGCTAATGGTCAAGTAATGGTTTAGGTACTTACATAATGTGATGGATATCTGGCCCGACGAATATTTCCTTATCACCTATAGGACACTACTGTTGTCATAATTAGGTGATCTAACTGCATTAGAAATTATTGCTGGCAACTCGCCCGGAGACGGACGTATATTTATGTTTTGTGGCGGTCCGATGACGCTGCATGTCAACTTAATAAAACTTTGCACTTCCAGTCACCAATTCAATCCAGTGGGACAGTGCAAGCAGAATTTTGAAGCTGAACAATGGTCAAGGGTTATCAGTGGCACGAAGCATTACATAAGTACTAGATTACTAAAATTGCTTTAAAATTTCGTACAAGTCTGAAGAAATATATTATAAGTCTGTAGTTACAGCCACCAGCAGCCTTTATTTTCCATTGTAAGCGTAAACCATGGGAACCGTTTCTCTTGAATTGCCACTATCCTTGTGCAAAAGTCCTGACGTCCTACAGAATGTCCTGGAAAGCAGCTTTTTATATTTAAAACCCGACATTCGTAACGCTGAGCGAGTCAATGAATTGTTCTGTTGGAGCGTGTAATTGTTGGGGCATCGTGAGACTGGTTTACCCGAGTACATACGTTACGTTTTTAGTAGAAATAATACGCGAGTTTATTTGCACTAAAGTTGGAAAATGAAATGTTAGGCTGTAGCTTAATCTTTGAGCACTGTCCAAACCAAATAGGTGGCTTATCGGATCATCGGATTTTTGGGTGGCCTTAAAACAGCTTAGCTGGCCATAAAAGTTGCCGGGATTTTCAAGTGGAAACGGTATGTATATACTTGTGCAATCAGACGACGTTATCAGATAGCGATTGAGTCCTTTGGTAGAAGGATACTTGTATCAAAAGACATTTGCACTGAGAGCGTAATACATGTCGCGAGAGGAAATTGGCAAGGTTCTAATTATTGAACGTAAAATGTTGTTCAAATTGTATCTCGCAAGATGAATATGCAATGTTGCTTCTACCCTCATATTTCATCCAATGTCCTCAAAATACTTACTATGTACGAATTGCGATCGTTAGGTGCTTGGCATTCCAACGTTAGAATGCTAATGGTCAAGTAAAGCCTTAGGTACTTACGTAATGTGATGGCTATCTGGCCCGATGAATATTTCCTTATCACCTATAGGACACTACTGTTGTCATAATTAGGTGATCTAACTGCATTAGAAATTATTGCTGGCAACTCGCCCGGACACGGTCGTATATTTATGTTTTGTGGCGGTCCGATGACGCTGCATGTCAACTTAATAAAACGTTGCACTTCCAGTCACCAATTCAATCCAGTGGAACAGTACAAGCAGAATTTTGAAACTGAACAATAATCAAAGGTTATCAGTGGCACGAAGCATTACATAAGTAATAGATTACTAAAATTGCTTTACAATTTCGTACAAGTCTAAAGAAATATATTATAAGTCTGTAGTTACAGCAACCACCAGCCTTTATTTTCCATTGTAAGCGCAAACCATGGGTAGAGTTTGTCTTGAATTGCCACTATCCTTGTGCAAAAGTCCTGACGTCCTACAGAATGTCCTGGAAAGCAGCTTTTTATATTTAAAACCCGACATTCGTAACGCTGAGCGAGTCAATCAATTGTTCTGTTGGAGCGTGTAATTGTTGGGGCATCGTGAGACCGGTTTACCCGAGTAAATACGTTACGCCTTTAGTAGAAATAATACGCGAGTTTATTTGCACTAAAGTTGGCAAATGAAATTAACGGTTAGGCTGTAGCATAATCTTGGAGCACTCTTCAAACCAAATAGGTGGCTTATCGGTTCATGGGATTTTTAGGTGGCCAAGCTTAGCTGGCTATAAAAGTGGCAGGGATTTCCAAGTGGAGACGGTATGTATATTCCTGTGCAATCAGACGACGTTATCAGATAGCGATTGAGTCCTTTGGTAGAAGGATACTTGTATCAAAAGACATTTGCACTGAGAGCGTAATACATGTTGCGAGAGGAAATTGGCATGGTTCTAATTATTGAACGTAAAATGTTGGTTCAAATTGTATCTCGCAAGATGAATATGCAATGTTGCTTCTACCCTCATATTTCATCCAACGTATTCAAAATACTTACTATGTAAGAATTGCAATCGTTAGGTGCCTCGCATTCCAACGTTAGAATGCTAATGGTCAAGTAATGGTTTAGGTACTTACATAATGTGATGGATATCTGGCCCGACGAATATTTCCTTATCACATATAGGACACTACTGTTGTCATAATTAGGTGATCTAACTGCATTAGAAATTATTGCTGGCAACTCGCCCGGAGACGGACGTATATTTATGTTTTGTGGCGGTCCGATGACGCTGCATGTCAACTTAATAAAACTTTGCACTTCCAGTCACCAATTCAATCCAGTGGGACAGTGCAAGCAGAATTTTGAAGCTGAACAATGATCAAGGGTCATCAGTGGCACGAAGCATTACATAAGTACTAGATTACTAAAATTGCTTTAAAATTTCGTACAAGTCTGAAGAAATATATTATAAGTCTGTAGTTACAGCCACCAGCAGCCTTTATTTTCCATTGTAAGCGTAAACCATGGGAACCGTTTCTCTTGAATTGCCACTATCCTTGTGCAAAAGTCCTGACGTCCTACAGAATGTCCTGGAAAGCAGCTTTTTATATTTAAAACCCGACATTCGTAACGCTGAGCGAGTCAATGAATTGTTCTGTTGGAGCGTGTAATTGTTGGGGCATCGTGAGACTGGTTTACCCGAGTACATACGTTACGTTTTTAGTAGAAATAATACGCGAGTTCATTTGCACTAAAGTTGGAAAATGAAATTAACTGTTAAGCTGTAGCTTAATCTTTGAGCACTGTTCAAACCACATAGGTGGCTTATCGGTTTATCGGTTTTTTTGGGTGGCCTTAAAACAGCTTAGCTGGCTATAAAAGTGGCAGGGATTTCCAAGTGGAGACGGTATGTATATACTTATGCAATCAGACGACGTTATCAGATAGCGATTTAGTCCTTTGGTAGAAGGATACTTGTATCAAAAGACATTTGCACTGAGAGCGTAATACATGTTGCGAGAGGAAATTGGCATGGTTCTAATCATTGAACGTAAAATGTTGGTTCAGATTTTATCTCGGAAGATGAATATGCAATGTTGCTTCTACCCGCATATTTCATCCAACGTATTCAAAATACTTACTATGTAAGAATTGCGATCGTTAGGTGCCTCGCATTCCAACGTTAGAATGCTAATGGTCAAGTAATGCTTTATGTACTTACGTAATATCATGGGTATCTGGCCCGGTGAATATTTCCTTATCACCTATAGGGCACTACTGTTGTCATAATTAGGTGATCTAACTGCATTAGAAATT
Organism: Sinella curviseta; assembly: GCA_004115045.4. Taxonomy (NCBI): domain Eukaryota; kingdom Metazoa; phylum Arthropoda; class Collembola; order Entomobryomorpha; family Entomobryidae; genus Sinella; species Sinella curviseta. Next base: position 2,200,221 of record CM023200.3, on the reverse strand, counting down.
ATTGCTGGCAACTCGCCCGGACACGGACGAATATTTATGTTTTGTGGCGGTCCGATGACGCTGCATGTCAACTTAATTAAACTTTGCACATCCAGTCACCAATTCAATCCAGTGGGACAGTGCAAGTAGAATTTTGAAGCTGAACAATAATCAAGGGTTATCAGTGGCACGAAGCATTACATACGTAATAGATTACTAAAATTGCTTTACAATTTCGTACAAGTCTGAAGAAATATATTATAAGTCTGTAGTTACAGCCACCAGCAGCCTTTATTTTCCATTGTAAGCGCAAACCATGGGAAGAGTTTCTCTTGAATTGCCACTATCCTTGTGTAAAAGTCCTGACGTCGTACAGAATGTCCTGGATAGCAGCTTTTGAAATTTAAAACCCGACTTTCGTAACGCTGAGCGAGTGAATGAATTGTTCTGTTGAAGCGTGTAATTGTTGGGGCATCGTGAGACTGGTTTACCCGAGTACATACGTTACGTTTTTAGTAGAAATAATACGCGAGTTTATTTGCACTAAAGTTGGAAAATGAAATGTTAGGCTGTAGCTTAATCTTGGAGCACTGTTCAAACCAAATTGGTGGCTTATCGGTTCATCGGATTTTTGGGTGGCCTTAAAACAGCTTACCTGACTATAAAAGTTGCCGGGATTTCCAAGTGGAAACGGTATGTATATACTTGTGCAATCAGACGATGTTATCAGATAGCGATTGACTCATTTGGTAGAAGGATACTTGTATCAAAAGACATTTGCACTGAGAGCGTAATACATGTCGCGAGAGGAAATTGGCAAGGTTCTAATTGTTGAACGTAGAATGTTGATTCAAATTGTATCTTGCAAGATGAATATGCAATGTTGCTTCTACCCGCATATTTCAACCAACGTATTCAAAATACTTACTATGTAAGAATTGCGATCGTTAGGTGCCTTGCATTCCAACGTTAGAATGCTAATGGTCAAGTAATGCTTTATGTACTTACGTAATATCATGGGTATCTGGCCCGGTGAATATTTCCTTATCACCTATAGGGCACTACTGTTGTCATAATTAGGTGATCTAACTGCTTTAGAAATTATTGCTGGCAACTCGCCCGGACACGGACGAATATTTATGTTTTATGGCGGTCCGATGACGCTGCATGTCAACTTAATAAAACTTTGCACTACCAGTCACATATTCAATCCAGTGGGACAGTGCAAGCAGAATTATGAAGCTCAACAATAAACCAGGGTTATCAGTGGCACGAATCATTACATAAGTAATATATTACCAAAATTGCTTTACAATTTCATACAAGTCTGAAGAAATATGTTATAAGTCTGTAGTTACAGCCACCATCAGCCTTTATTTTCCATTGTAAGCGCAAACCATGGGAAGAGTTTCTCTTGAATTGCCACTATCCTTGTACAAAAGTCCTGACGTCCTACAGAATGTCCTGGAAAGCAGCTTTTTATATTTAAAACCCGACATTCGTAACGCTGAGCGAGTCAATGAATTGTTCTGTTGGAGCGTGTAATTTTTGGGGCATCGTGAGACTGGTTTACCCGAGTACATATGTTACGTTTTTAGTAGAAATAATACGCGAGTTCATTTGCACTAAAGTTGGAAAATGAAATAAACTGTTAGGCTGTAGCATAATCTTGGAGCACTCTTCAAACCAAATAGGTGGCTTATCGGTTCATCGGATTTTTAGGTGGCCTAGCTTAGCAGGCTATAAAAGTTGCCGGGATTTCCAAGTGGAAACGGTATGTATATACTTGTGCAATCAGACGACGTTATCAGATAGCGATTGACTCCTTTGGTAGAAGGATACTTGTATCAAAAGACATTTGCACTGAGAGCGTAATACATGTCGCGAGAGGAAATTGGCAAGGCTCTAATTGTTGAACGTAAAATGTTGATTCAAATTGTATCTCGCAAGATGAATATGCAATGTTGCTTCTACCCGCATATTTCAACCAACGTATTCAAAATACTTACTATGTAAGAATTGCGATCGTTAGGTGCCTCGCATTCCAACGTTAGAATGCTAATGGTCAAGTAATGCTTTATGTACTTACGTAATATCATGGGTATCTGGCCCGGTGAATATTTCCTTATCACCTATAGGGCACTACTGTTGTCATAATTAGGTGATCTAACTGCATTATAAATTATTGCTGGCAACTCGCCCGGACACGGACGAATATTTATGTTTTGTGGCGGTCCGATGACGCTGCATGTCAACTTAATTAAACTTTGCACTACCAGTCACATATTCAATCCAGTGGGACAGTGCAAGCAGAATTATGAAGCTCAACAATAAACCAGGGTTATCAGTGGCACGAATCATTACATAAGTAATAGATTACCAAAATTGCTTTACAATTTCATACAAGTCTGAAGAAATATGTTATAAGTCTGTAGTTACAGCCACCATCAGCCTTTATTTTCCATTGTAAGCGCAAACCATGGGAAGAGTTTCTCTTGAATTGCCACTACCCTTGCGCAAAAGTCCTGACGTCCTACAGAATGTCCTGGAAAGTAGCTTTTTATATTTAAAACCCGACTTTCGTAACGCTGAGCGAGTCAATGAATTGTTCTGTTGGATCGTGTAATTGTTGGGGCATCGTGAGACTGGTTTACCCGAGTACATACGTTACGTTTTTAGTAGAAACAATACGCGTATTCATTTGCACTAAAGTTGGGAAATGAAATTAACTGTTAGGCTGTAGCTTAATCTTGGAGCACTGTTCAAACCAAATTGGTGGCTTATCGGTTCATCGGATTTTTGGGTGGCCTTAAAACAGCTTACCTGACTATAAAAGTTGCCGGGATTTCCAAGTGGAAACGGTATGTATATACTTGTGCAATCAGACGATGTTATCAGATAGCGATTGACTCATTTGGTAGAAGGATACTTGTATCAAAAGACATTTGCACTGAGAGCGTAATACATGTCGCGAGAGGAAATTGGCAAGGTTCTAATTGTTGAACGTAGAATGTTGATTCAAATTGTATCTTGCAAGATGAATATGCAATGTTGCTTCTACCCGCATATTTCAACCAACGTATTCAAAATACTTACTATGTAAGAATTGCGATCGTTAGGTGCCTTGCATTCCAACGTTAGAATGCTAATGGTCAAGTAATGCTTTATGTACTTACGTAATATCATGGGTATCTGGCCCGGTGAATATTTCCTTATCACCTATAGGGCACTACTGTTGTCATAATTAGGTGATCTAACTGCTTTAGAAATTATTGCTGGCAACTCGCCCGGACACGGACGAATATTTATGTTTTATGGCGGTCCGATGACGCTGCATGTCAACTTAATAAAACTTTGCACTACCAGTCACATATTCAATCCAGTGGGACAGTGCAAGCAGAATTATGAAGCTCAACAATAAACCAGGGTTATCAGTGGCACGAATCATTACATAAGTAATATATTACCAAAATTGCTTTACAATTTCATACAAGTCTGAAGAAATATGTTATAAGTCTGTAGTTACAGCCACCATCAGCCTTTATTTTCCATTGTAAGCGCAAACCATGGGAATAGTTTCTCTTGAATTGCCACTATCCGAGTGCAAAAGTCCTGAGGTCCTACAAAATGTCCGGGAAAGCAGCTTTTTATATTTAAAACCCGACTTTCGTAACGCTGAGCGAGTCAATGAATTGTTCTGTTGGAGCTTGTAATCGATTGGCATCGTGAGACTGGTTTACCCGAGTATATACGTAACGTTTTTAGTAGAAATAATACGCGAGTTCATTTGCACTAATGTTGGAAAATGAAATAAACTGTTAGGCTGTAGCTTAATCTTTGAGCACTGTTCAAACCAAATAGGTGGCTGATCGGTTCATCGGGTTTTTTGGGTGGCCTTAAAACAGCTTAGCTGGCTATAAAAGTTGCAGAAATTTCCAAGTGGAGACGGTATGCATATATTTTTGCAATCAGACGACGTTATCAGATAGCGATTGAGTCCTTTGGTAGAAGGATACTTGTATCAAAAAACATTTGCACTGAGAGCGTAATACATGTCGCGAGAGGAAATTGGCAAGGTTCTAATTGTTGAACGTAGAATGTTGATTCAAATTGTATCTCGCAAGATGAATATGCAATGTTGCTTCTACCCGCATATTTCAACCAACGTATTCAAAATACTTACTATGTAAGAATTGCGATCGTTAGGTGCCTCGCATTCCAACGTTAGAATGCTAATGGTCAAGTAATGCTTTATGTACTTACGTAATATCATGGGTATCTGGCCCGGTGAATATTTCCTTATCACCTATAGGGCACTACTGTTGTCATAATTAGGTGATCTAACTGCATTATAAATTATTGCTGGCAACTCGCCCGGACACGGACGAATATTTATGTTTTATGGCGGTCCGATGACGCTGCATGTCAACTTAATAAAACTTTGCACTACCAGTCACATATTCAATCCAGTGGGACAGTGCAAGCAGAATTATGAAGCTCAACAATAAACCAGGGTTATCAGTGGCACGAATCATTACATAAGTAATAGATTACCAAAATTGCTTTACAATTTCATACAAGTCTGAAGAAATATGTTATAAGTCTGTAGTTACAGCCACCATCAGCCTTTATTTTCCATTGTAAGCGCAAACCATGGGAAGAGTTTCTCTTGAATTGCCACTACCCTTGCGCAAAAGTCCTGACGTCCTACAGAATGTCCTGGAAAGTAGCTTTTTATATTTAAAACCCGACTTTCGTAACGCTGAGCGAGTCAATGAATTGTTCTGTTGGATCGTGTAATTGTTGGGGCATCGTGAGACTGGTTTACCCGAGTACATACGTTACGTTTTTAGTAGAAACAATACGCGTATTCATTTGCACTAAAGTTGGGAAATGAAATTAACTGTTAGGCTGTAGCTTAATCTTGGAGCACTGTTCAAACCAAATTGGTGGCTTATCGGTTCATCGGATTTTTGGGTGGCCTTAAAACAGCTTACCTGACTATAAAAGTTGCCGGGATTTCCAAGTGGAAACGGTATGTATATACTTGTGCAATCAGACGATGTTATCAGATAGCGATTGACTCATTTGGTAGAAGGATACTTGTATCAAAAGACATTTGCACTGAGAGCGTAATACATGTCGCGAGAGGAAATTGGCAAGGTTCTAATTGTTGAACGTAGAATGTTGATTCAAATTGTATCTTGCAAGATGAATATGCAATGTTGCTTCTACCCGCATATTTCAACCAACGTATTCAAAATACTTACTATGTAAGAATTGCGATCGTTAGGTGCCTTGCATTCCAACGTTAGAATGCTAATGGTCAAGTAATGCTTT
>CM023200.3:2153427-2194802 GCA_004115045.4 Sinella curviseta | reverse complement strand
CTGGATAGCAGCTTTTGAAATTGTATGTATGTATGTATGTATTTATTTATTAATGGTTTCCTGTGGGTTACCCCATGAAACCCCGTTTGCATAATGATTTTACATAAAAATAAAATTCTTAAATACAATTTTTTGAGTCTGAGTTATTCTGGTTCAATATATTCAATATGGCTTAACTTATTTCATACTTATCTTATCTTAATCTAATTTCGTAAACTACTTACACTCTACTTGTTGTTATACCCTTAAATTTCTGCAACTAAAATTGGAAACATTGATTCGTTCTTAACTTCATTAACCATAGCATCATTTCTTAAGCCTAAGGAAGAGGATGGTTATAACTGCTGTCACTTCACACAATAAAAACACTCCGCCCCAAAGAAGAGCATCAACATTTCTTTTTTGTTCATTGCGGATTGAGTCCAGAATTTCCGAGTTATGCTTGTTGGTATAAGTGTTGAGGACTTGATACTGCAGGAGCCCGTTGTACACATGCGCGTAGTCAAATCCATTCTTGGTTGCAAAGTCACCTTCGTTGCCATAGTTGCTTCTCACACTGTGGACAAAGTCCGCTAAGCCGCCGAAACCATGAATGAGCCCCTTCGCAACTAATGCTCCTGACAATGGCGCTGCTTTCACGGATTGATACTGGGTTGATAGGACAACAATGAGCAGGAAGAGTGCTGTTATAAATTAGTAGTAATTGTTATCACCTCACTTACATACGTATAGTTTATACTAGTACACTATTATTACTGAATATCTAACAATTTTCAAAGATTTTTTTATCATTACCTTTCTTTGGCACTGCAGAGACCATTGTTATAATTATTTGTATTGACTAAAATAATATTATGTTTTTATACTTTATGTGGTATTATACTTTACGTAGTATACTAAGTATGAGTTTTGAACGATTGGGCAATTCAGGAATTGAACGGAACCGAGAATTAGCATAAGTGCGAATGGGAGCAAGAAATAAAAACGGAATGAATGAAATATTCAGAGAGTAATTCGGTAATTTATATTTGACGTGACCTCACAAGTCTGCCAGATCGGCCTGATTGAGAATGAAGGATCTCATCCTCAAACTGGCCAATATATATTTTGCAAAATGATCACATTGATCATTGTCAGAAAAGTTAAAGCAAACACGGAAGCCTTCCTCATTCTGATTTTGGTCATAATATTTACTTAAAAATTCTTTTCTAATTGCGTCGTACACTGTGCATTCCCACATGAAATGGAACAAAGTTTCATTCTTTTCTAAATTGCATAATGTGCATGTTTCGTTGACACCCAGTATTATTGAATTCATATCAAAGCTGAAGTAGCCATTATTTAGTCTAGCTTGAGCAAGTAATCTCATGAATTGGCGATTTTGAGCCTTCTCAAGGTATATCGGAATACCATTCTCTAAAATATTACTGGCATAGTAGGAGTTTGTTTTGGATTCTTGTACTCTTGTTATCCAACCATTTCTACATTTTACTGCTATTTTATCAAGTATGAGTTGACTGTGCTGATCGAGTGCTACAAGGTCTTGTTCGTCCCAAATAGACTCACATTCTATGGCTTTAAGTTGATCTCGCATTTGGAGACCCCAATTATATCTTTTGTCATTTATTGCATGTCTAGCCTTGCTAAATTGCGCTTGATAGTCAAAACAAATTCTTACGTACCTATCAGTATCAGTAGTCAGCATTTTCTTCCAAAAGTTAAGAGCTTGTCGCATAACGTAAACATCCATTGACGTAATTCCTGTCTCCAAAGCTAGCATGTAGTTTGGCGTGCTTCTGTGTAACCTTAGCGCTTTTTTTATGAACCTTGCCTGTAACATGTACAGATCTTTCATGTACGAAAATCCCCAAATATGCGAGCAATACATGCCTACTGCCTGCACGACGGATGTGAAGAGTTGCATTTGCGCATCCCATGACATCATTTTCCCTTTACTAATTACGTTCCATGCGGCGGTAATGGCTGAGATCCCTTTTTTTCTAAAATTCAGTGCTGCCACTGAAAACAACCCCGATGATGAGAATGGAACACCCAGATAAACATACTGATTAACAATTTCAATTGGTTTCCCTCGATATGTGAAATGCAAGCCTTTTTCTAATCTGCCTTTTTTCCGAAAAACAACTACTTTTGTTTTTGACAAGTTCACTTTAAGTTCAAGATGGGAGAAGTATTTGTCCAACGTGTCAATTTTTTTCTGTAATGCATATTTATCCTCTGCTAAGACTGCAGTGTCGTCAGCAAAAAGTAAAATGTTAAACTTTTTGTTCATTAATTCAACCCCCATGCCTGTTTTGGTCAGATAATTTTCTATGTCAGCTTTGTACAGGCTGAATAGACTCGGCGATAAGCTGTCCCCTTGAGCAAGTCCTTCTGTCATAAATATCTTATCTGTATGCCCTTCCTTGAGCCGTACTTGTGTGTATGATTCATTGTATAGGTTCCTTAATATTCTAATCATTTTCGCCGGAACGCCGACATCATATAATTTCTGCCATAATTTTGCATGATTGATGCTTGGAAAAGCTCGTTCAAAATCAACAAACAGCACAAACAACTTTCCACCCTTCCTTCTGAGTCTACTTTGGATTAATGTGTTCAATACAAATATCTGCTCAGCACATCCCCTGGTGGCCCTAAAGCCGCCTTGAGCCTCTGGGAGAATGGTGTTATCATTTGCCCATTCATTTAATCTCTCAGCCAGAAGACTTGTGAATATTTTTAGTGTTGCTTGTAAAAGTGCTATCGGCCTATAGTTTTTTGCCATTTCTCTATCTCCTTTTTTGAATAACATTACCGTTTCGCTCTGAAACCAAGTTTCAGGTATATTTTCAGACTCCATTATTTTATTGAAAATATCTCTCAGATTTTTTACGGCTGATGCGGGTAGGTTCTTGTAAAATTCGTTTGTTATTTTATCTCTACCTGGAGCCTTGTTGTTGATTATTTTTCCCAAAACCTTCATTAACTCATCCAAATGAAAAGCTTCAGTCAATTTTTCCGGAGTAGCATCATAAAAAGTGGTGTATATGGGAGCTCGTTGAGGTAACAGTTCCCTATAGAAATCCAGCCATGCTGCCTTACTAATAGGATTGTGTTGGAATGCTCGTGGTCTAAACTGCTTAACTGCCTCCCAAAATAAATTTGGCATTTTTGCCAAATTAATTCGGATTCTCAGAGACTCATAATATTTTTGTTTCTTCGCTTCCTTCAATTCATAATGTGTTTGTTTGGCTTGCAATAATTTTCTTCTTTCGTCGTCACACCATAATCGCCTCCTTGTTGTTTTTATGAGCCTATTTAATAATTTCTTGCTATCTCGACATTCCTGGTCATACCATGGTTTGTATGCGAGAGGAATGTTTGGTCTACGCCTAATCATGTTTAATGTTTTACAGGCTTTCATGACAGCGGCATTAAAATGTTCAATGTCGTCTGGTCTTTCGCGTGAAAATATTTGATTAATTTCATTTTTATATTCTAGCTCTAGTGCCTTGTTCCACACAAGTTTTTCTTGTGGCATTTCCTGGATGTCGTGATGGACCTTGTCTAACACTAATGAACATGGGAAATGTGATGAGTCAGCAATATTGAGAACACAGAACTTATGTACGTGCGGCAGGATGTTTTCGCTACACAAAGCGAGGTCTATTACACTGCATCCTGTTGTTGCATAAAAAGTAAAATTGCCATTCTTGTCTCCACTCGTTCTACCATTGAGGATAGCCATGTTATAGGAATCCATTAAATCTATCAAGCATCTACCTCGCCGTGACGTGATATTATCAGCAGAATTTCTCTCTTTTTCAAGGTCAAAATCATGGTATGTTTCAGGCAGCGCACCCAATTCGCCTGTTCTAGCATTGAAATCTCCAACCCATAAGATATTTTGCTCGTTTTCTAGCACTGACTCAAACAGATCTTCCATTTTTTCTACCTTATGATCGTGCACCGTTCCCGGTAGGATATAGCTACCAATTATTATTCTGGATTGTCCCTTTTCTATAATCTTCACAATAACATGATTATCGTCAATTAATTTTAGCAAAATATCGTCGAACTTTTCTCTAATCAGTAGGACGATTCCTCCGCTTGCTCTTCCTCTCTCTGCATTTTTTATTGCCTTACTCTGGAATGCCAAATACTCACTGAATATTCCCGTAGCAGCTTTTGAAATTTAAAACCCGACTTTCGTAACGCTGAGCGAGTGAATGAATTGTTCTGTTGAAGCGTGTAATTGTTGGGGCATCGTGAGACTGGTTTACCCGAACACATACATTACGTTTTTAGTAGAAATAATACGCGAGTTCATTTGCACTAAAGTTGGCAAATGAAATTAACTGTTATACTGTTGCATAATCTTGGAGCACTCTTCAAACCAAATAGGTGGCTTATCGGTTCATCGGATTTTTATGTGGCCTAGCTTAGCAGGCTATAAAAGTTGCCAGGATTTCCAAGTGGAAACGGTATGTACAGTCGGAGTACAATAAAAGGTCATTTTCGGGCAGTTTTGAAACTTGGCTAATGCTGCCCTGTTGAAGCTAATGATAACCCATGCAATATTCTTATCTGAAAGCCCAACTCCTAGGGTACAACATGACACCTTACTTTGTTCAAAAACATGTCACGCGCGCATCATAGAGCATTTTATTTGAAAGGAAACAGAAAGTTAGAGGGTCAAAATAGAAGGTCATTTGCAAAACAACGAGTTTGCACAACTAGTTATTCATTCATTCATAAAGTTGCTGATACGAAATGTTCACAACGTGTCAAATTGCTAATTTTCTCGTTAAAATCAGCTAACAATTGTTTGAAATGGCTAAGGGGAAGCCCATTTGTGTCGAGAAACGCAATTATGTTATCCGCTTGTTCCAGAAGGGTGTCAAGGTGTGTAAAATAGTGGAAAAAACAAATCTTGAAAGGTCAGCAGTGTGCAATGTCATCAGAAGGTTCAAGATGACTGGCACAGCTTCATTGGCCCTCAAACCAGGACACCCAAGATGCACAACCGGTAGATCAGATCGGCAGATCATTAGTTTGGCCCCACAAGACCGTGGAATGACTTTGAATGACCTCGGAAGGTCAGTCCGCGCGTCAGCTGGTCAACAAATATCAGCCAAAACTGTGAAGAGGAGGCTCCATGACGCCAAAATCTACGAACGTGCCGCCCGAAAAACGCCATGGCTTAGTGATAAGCACCGAAAAGCGAGATTGTTGTGGTGTCGCGAGCGCGTTGCTTGGACCCCGTCGCAATGGTGCAACGTCCTCTGGTCCGATGAGTCCAAATTCTGCCTTTTTGGAAGCAAAGGCACTCAGCGAGTGTGGAGGAGGTCTTGAGAATCCCTGAAACCGGAATGCCTGCAGTCTACAGTAGAGCATGGTGGTGGTAAGTCAAGGCTCCTTAGTACGTGTAGGCTCAGCTTCCAAGAGCACGTGCAATTTACTGTCATTCGGTCCTTATTTTTTAGGTTTGGGTATGGTTTGGGGATCTTTTGCTACCAGCGGAGTCGGCATCATCCAGCACATCCCTACTACAATGACCAAGGAGGTATATGTCGATATACTGGAAAAAACCTTAGGACATCTGCCAGAAAAGTGGGATGAAAAAGGAACTTCCTGTTCCAACAGGACAATGATCCCAACCATACTGCCAAATTAACTCGCAAATAGTTCTCGGACAATCGCATTCGACTGATGGACTAGCCAGGTCAATCTCCAGATCTCAATCCGATTGAGAATCTTTGGTCGGAATTGGATCGTCGACTGAGAAGACGCGGGATCTCTCCCAGGAGCACAACAGATTTGGTGTCTTTTCTGGAGGAAGAATAGAATGGAATTGGGGCGCAAACTACTCAAAAGCTAGTGGATTCCATGCCTAAGAGAGTTAAGGCTGTTGTTGAAGCGCGCGGGGGGTCACATTCCATATTGAGTTCTGCAAAATCGTATTTTTAATAAAATGACCTTCTATTTTGTCGCTCTAATTTTCTGTTGCGTCTCGAATAAAATGCTCTAAGATGTTTGAATTTATTTTTTTTGAACAAAGTAAGGTATCTGGTAGTACCTTGAGAGTTGGGCTTTCAGATAAGAATATTGCATGGGTTATCATTAGCTTCAACAGGGCAGCATTAGCCAAGTTTCAAAACTGCCCGAAAAATGACCTTTTATTGTACTCCGACTGTATATACTTGTGCAATCAGACGACATTTTCAGATAGCGATTGAGTAATTTGGCAGAAGGATACTTGTATCAGAAGACATTTGCACTGAGAGCGTAATACATGTCGCGAGAGGAAATTGGCAAGGTTCTAATTATTGAACGTAAAATGTTGGTTCAAATTGTATCTCGCAAGATGAATATGCAATGTTGCTTCTACCCTCATATTTCATCCAATGTAATCAAAATACTTACTATGTACGAATTGCGATCGTTAGGTGCCTGGCATTCCAACGTTAGAATGCTAATGGACAAGTAAAGCTTTAGGTACTTACGTAATGTGATGGCTATCTGGCCCGATGAATATTTCCTTATCACCTATAGGACACTACTGTTGTCATAATTAGGTGATCTAACTGCATTAGAAATTATTGCTAGCAACTCGCCCGGACACGGACGTATATTTATGTTTTGTGGCGGTCCGATGACGCTGCATGTCAACTTAATAAAACTTTGCACTTCCAGTCTCTAGTTTAATCCAGTGGGACAGTGCAAGCAGAATTTTGAAACTGAACAATAATCAAGGGTTATCAGTGACACGAAGCATTACATAAGTAATAGATTACTAAAATTGCTTTACAATTTCGTACAAGTCTAAAGAAATATATTATAAGTCTGTAGTTACAGCCACCAGCAGCCTTTATTTTCCATTGTACGCGCCAACCATGGGAAGAGTTTCTCATTAATTGCCACTATCCTTGTGCAAAAGAACTGACGTCCTACAGAATGTCCTGGAAAGCAGCTTTTTATATTTAAAACCCGACATTCGTAACGCTGAGCGAGTCAATGAATTGTTCTGTTGGAGCGTGTAATTTTTGGGGCATCGTGAGACTGGTTTACCCGAGTACATATGTTACGTTTTTAGTAGAAATAATACGCGAGTTCATTTGCACTAAAGTTGGAAAATGAAATAAACTGTTAGGCTGTAGCTTAATCTTTGAGCACTGTTCAAACCAAATAGGTATCTTATCGGATCATCGGATTTTTGGGTGGCCTTAAAACAGCTTAACAGGCTATAACAGTTGCCAGGATTTCCAAGTGGAAACGGTATGTATATACTTGTGCAATCAGACGACGTTATCAGATAGCGATTGAGTCCTTTGGTAGAAGGATACTTGTATCAAAAGACATTTGCACTGAGAGCGTAATACATGTCGCGAGAGGAAATTGGCAAGGTTCTAATTATTGAACGTAAAATGTTGTTCCAAATTGTATCTCGCAAGATGAATATGCAATGTTGCTTCTACCCGCATATTTCATCCAATGTATTCAAAATACTTACTATGTACGAATTGCGATCGTTAGGTGCCTGGCATTCCAACGTTAGAATGCTAATGGTCAAGTAAAGCTTTAGGTACTTACGTAATGTGATGGCTATCTGGCCCGATGAATATTTCCTTATCACCTATAGGACACTACTGTTGTCATAATTAGGTGATCTAACTGCATTAGAAATTATTGCTAGCAACTCGCCCGGACACGGACGTATATTTATGTTTTGTGGCGGTCCGATGACGCTGCATGTCAACTTAATAAAACTTTGCACTTCCAGTCTCTAGTTTAATCCAGTGGGACAGTGCAAGCAGAATTTTGAAACTGAACAATAATCAAGGGTTATCAGTGACACGAAGCATTACATAAGTAATAGATTACTAAAATCGCTTTACAATTTCGTACAAGTCTAAAGAAATATATTATAAGTCTGTAGTTACAGCCACCAGCAGCCTTTATTTTCCATTGTACGCGCCAACCATGGGAAGAGTTTCTCATTAATTGCCACTATCCTTGTGCAAAAGACCTGACGTCCTACAGAATGTCCTGGAAAGCAGCTTTTTATATTTAAAACCCGACATTCGTAACGCTGAGCGAGTCAATGAATTGTTCTGTTGGAGCGTGTAATTTTTGGGGCATCGTGAGACTGGTTTACCCGAGTACATATGTTACGTTTTTAGTAGAAATAATACGCGAGTTCATTTGCACTAAAGTTGGAAAATGAAATAAACTGTTAGGCTGTAGCTTAATCTTTGAGCACTGTTCAAACCAAATAGGTATCTTATCGGATCATCGGATTTTTGGGTGGCCTTAAAACAGCTTAACAGGCTATAACAGTTGCCAGGATTTCCAAGTGGAAACGGTATGTATATACTTGTGCAATCAGACGACGTTATCAGATAGCGATTTAGTCCTTTGGTAGAAGGATACTTGTATCAAAAGACATTTGCACTGAGAGCGTAACACATGTCGCGAGAGGAAATTGGCAAGGTTCTAATTATTGAACGTAAAATGTTGTTCCAAATTGTATCTCGCAAGATGAATATGCAATGTTGCTTCTACCCGCATATTTCATCCAATGTATTCAAAATACTTACTATGTACGAATTGCGATCGTTAGGTGCCTGGCATTCCAACGTTAGAATGCTAATGGTCAAGTAAAGCTTTAGGTACTTACGTAATGTGATGGCTATCTGGCCCGATGAATATTTCCTTATCACCTATAGGACACTACTGTTGTCATAATTAGGTGATCTAGCTGCATTAGAAATTATTGCTGGCAACTCGCCCGGACACGGACGTATATTTATGTTTTGTGGCGGTCCGATGACGCTGCATGTCAACTTAATAAAACTTTGCACTTCCAGTCTCTAGTTTAATCCAGTGGGACAGTGCAAGCAGAATTTTGAAACTGAACAATAATCAAGGGTTATCAGTGACACGAAGCATTACATAAGTAATAGATTACTAAAATTGCTTTACAATTTCGTACAAGTCTAAAGAAATATATTATAAGTCTGTAGTTACAGCCACCAGCAGCCTTTATTTTCCATTGTACGCGCCAACCATGGGAAGAGTTTCTCATTAATTGCCACTATCCTTGTGCAAAAGACCTGACGTCCTACAGAATGTCCTGGAAAGCAGCTTTTTATATTTAAAACCCGACATTCGTAACGCTGAGCGAGTCAATGAATTGTTCTGTTGGAGCGTGTAATTTTTGGGGCATCGTGAGACTGGTTTACCCGAGTACATATGTTACGTTTTTAGTAGAAATAATACGCGAGTTCATTTGCACTAAAGTTGGAAAATGAAATAAACTGTTAGGCTGTAGCTTAATCTTTGAGCACTGTTCAAACCAAATAGGTATCTTATCGGATCATCGGATTTTTGGGTGGCCTTAAAACAGCTTAACAGGCTATAAAAGTTGCCAGGATTTCCAAGTGGAAACGGTATGTATATACTTGTGCAATCAGACGACGTTATCAGATAGCGATTGAGTCCTTTGGTAGAAGGATACTTGTATCAAAAGACATTTGCACTGAGAGCGTAACACATGTCGCGAGAGGAAATTGGCAAGGTTCTAATTATTGAACGTAAAATGTTGTTCCAAATTGTATCTCGCAAGATGAATATGCAATGTTGCTTCTACCCGCATATTTCATCCAATGTATTCAAAATACTTACTATGTACGAATTGCGATCGTTAGGTGCCTGGCATTCCAACGTTAGAATGCTAATGGTCAAGTAAAGCTTTAGGTACTTACGTAATGTGATGGCTATCTGGCCCGATGAATATTTCCTTATCACCTATAGGACACTACTGTTGTCATAATTAGGTGATCTAACTGCATTAGAAATTATTGCTAGCAACTCGCCCGGACACGGACGTATATTTATGTTTTGTGGCGGTCCGATGACGCTGCATGTCAACTTAATAAAACTTTGCACTTCCAGTCTCTAGTTTAATCCAGTGGGACAGTGCAAGCAGAATTTTGAAACTGAACAATAATCAAGGGTTATCAGTGACACGAAGCATTACATAAGTAATAGATTACTAAAATTGCTTTACAATTTCGTACAAGTCTAAAGAAATATATTATAAGTCTGTAGTTACAGCCACCAGCAGCCTTTATTTTCCATTGTACGCGCCAACCATGGGAAGAGTTTCTCATTAATTGCCACTATCCTTGTGCAAAAGACCTGACGTCCTACAGAATGTCCTGGAAAGCAGCTTTTTATATTTAAAACCCGACATTCGTAACGCTGAGCGAGTCAATGAATTGTTCTGTTGGAGCGTGTAATTTTTGGGGCATCGTGAGACTGGTTTACCCGAGTACATATGTTACGTTTTTAGTAGAAATAATACGCGAGTTCATTTGCACTAAAGTTGGAAAATGAAATAAACTGTTAGGCTGTAGCTTAATCTTTGAGCACTGTTCAAACCAAATAGGTATCTTATCGGATCATCGGATTTTTGGGTGGCCTTAAAACAGCTTAACAGGCTATACAAGTTGCCAGGATTTCCAAGTGGAAACGGTATGTATATACTTGTGCAATCAGACGACGTTATCAGATAGCGATTGAGTCGTTTGGTAGAAGGATACTTGTATCAAAAGACATTTGCACTGAGAGCGTAATACATGTCGCGAGAGGAAATTGGCAAGGTTCTAATTATTGAACGTAAAATGTTGTTCCAAATTGTATCTCGCAAGATGAATATGCAATGTTGCTTCTACCCGCATATTTCATCCAATGTATTCAAAATACTTACTATGTACGAATTGCGATCGTTAGGTGCCTGGCATTCCAACGTTAGAATGCTAATGGTCAAGTAAAGCTTTAGGTACTTACGTAATGTGATGGCTATCTGGCCCGATGAATATTTCCTTATCACCTATAGGACACTACTGTTGTCATAATTAGGTGATCTAACTGCATTAGAAATTATTGCTAGCAACTCGCCCGGACACGGACGTATATTTATGTTTTGTGGCGGTCCGATGACGCTGCATGTCAACTTAATAAAACTTTGCACTTCCAGTCTCTAGTTTAATCCAGTGGGACAGTGCAAGCAGAATTTTGAAACTGAACAATAATCAAGGGTTATCAGTGACACGAAGCATTACATAAGTAATAGATTACTAAAATTGCTTTACAATTTCGTACAAGTCTAAAGAAATATATTATAAGTCTGTAGTTACAGCCACCAGCAGCCTTTATTTTCCATTGTAAGCGCCAACCATGGGAAGAGTTTCTCTTTAATTGCCACTATCCTTGTGCAAAAGACCTGACGTCCTACAGAATGTCCTGGAAAGCAGCTTTTTATATTTAAAACCCGACATTCGTAACGCTGAGCGAGTCAATGAATTGTTCTGTTGGAGCGTGTAATTTTTGGGGCATCGTGAGACTGGTTTACCCGAGTACATATGTTACGTTTTTAGTAGAAATAATACGCGAGTTCATTTGCACTAAAGTTGGAAAATGAAATAAACTGTTAGGCTGTAGCATAATCTTGGAGCACTCTTCAAACCAAATAGGTGGCTTATCGGTTCATCGGATTTTTAGGTGGCCTAGCTTAGCAGGCTATAAAAGTTGCAGAATTTTCCAAGTGGAGACGGTATGTATATACTTGTGCAATCAGACGACGTTATCAGATAGCGATTGAGTCCTTTGGTAGAAGGATACTTGTATCAAAAGACATTTGCACTGAGAGCGTAATACATGTTGCGAGAGGAAATTGGCAAGGTTCTAATTATTGAACGTAAAATGTTGGTTCAAATTGTATCTCTCAAGATGAATATGCAATGTTGCTTCTACCCGCATATTTCATCCAACGTATTCAAAATACTATGTACGAATTGCGATCGTTAGGTGCCTCGCATTCCAACCGTAGAATGCTAATTGTCAAGTAATGCTTTAGGTACTTACGTAATGTGATGGATATCTGGCCCGATGAATATTTCCTTATCACCTATAGGGCACTACTGTTGTCATAATTAGATGATCTAACTGCATTAGAAATTATTGCTGGCAACTCGCCCGGACACGGACGAATATTTATGTTTTGTGGCGGTCCGATGACGCTGCATGTCAACTTAATAAAACTTTGCACTTCCAGTCACTAATTCAATCCAGTGGGACAGTGCAAGCAGAATTTTGAAGCTGAACAATAATCAAGGGTTATCAGTGGCACGAAGCATTACATAAGTAATAGATTACTAAAATTGCTTTACAATTTCGTACAAGTCTGAAGAAATATATTATAAGTCTGTAGTTACAGCCACCAGCAGCCTTTATTTTCCATTGTAAGCGCAAACCATGGGAAGAGTTTCTCTTGAATTGCCACTATCCTTGTGCAAAAGTCCTGACGTCCTACAGAATGTCCTGGAAAGCAGCTTTTTATATTTAAAACCCGACTTTCGTAACGCTGAGCGAGTCAATGAATTGTTCTGTTGGAGCGTGTAATTGTTGGGGCATCGTGAGACTGGTTTACCCGAGTACATACGTTACGTTTTTAGTAGAAATAATACGCGAGTTCATTTGCACTAAAGTTGGAAAATGAAACAAACTGTTAGGCTGTAGCTTAATCTTTGAGCACTGTTCAAACCAAATAGGTGGCTTATCGGTTCATCGGATTTTTGGGTGGCCTTAAAACAGCTTAGCTGCCTATAAAAGTTGCAGGGATTTCCAAGTGGAGACGGTATGTATATACTTGTGCAATCAGACGACGTTATCAGATAACGATTGAGTCCTTTGGTAGAAGGATACTTGTATCAAAAGACATTTGCACTGAGAGCGTAATACATTTCGCGAGAGGAAATTGGCAAGGTTCTAATTATTGAACGTAAAATGTTGGTTCAAATTGTATCTCGCAAGATGAATATGCAATGTAGCTTCTACCCGCATATTTCATCCAACGTATTCAAAATACTTACTATGTACGAATTGCGATCGTTAGGTGCCTCGCATTCCAACGTTAGAATGCTAATGGTCAAGTAATGATTTAGGTACTTACGTAATGTGATGGGTGCCTGGCCCGATGAATATTTCCTTATCACCTATAGGGCACTACTGTTGTCATAATTAGATGATCTAACTGCATTAGAAATTATTGCTGGCAACTCGCCCGGACACGGACGAATATTTATGTTTTGTGGCGGTCCGATGACGCTGCATGTCAACTTAATAAAACTTTGTACTTCCAGTCACTAATTCAATCCAGTGGGACAGTGCAAGCAGAATTTTGAAGCTGAACAATAATCAAGGGTTATCAGTGGCACGAAGCATTACATAAGTAATAGATTACTAAAATTGCTTTACAATTTCGTACAAGTCTGAAGAAATATATTATAAGTCTGTAGTTACAGCCACCAGCAGCCTTTATTTTTCATTGTAAGCGCAAACCATGGGAAGAGTTTCTCTTGAATTGCCACTATCCTTGTGCAAAAGTCCTGACGTCCTACAGAATGTCCTGGAAAGCAGCTTTTTATATTTTAAACCCGACTTTCGTAACGCTGAGCGAGTCCATGAATTGTTCTGTTGGAGCGTGTAATTGTTGGGGCATCGTGAGACTACTAGTTTACCCGAGTACATACGTTACGTTTTTAGTGGAAATAATACGCGAGTTCATTTGCACTAACGTTGGAAAATGAAATTAACTGTTAGGTTGTAGCTTAATCTTTGAGCACTGTTCAAACCAAATAGGTGGCTTATCGGTTCATCGGATTTTTGGGTGGCCTTAAAACAGCTTGGCTGCCTATAAAAGTTGCAGGGATTTCCAAGTGGAGACGGTATGTATATACTTGTGCAATCAGACGACGTTATCAGATAACGATTGAGTCCTTTGGTAGAAGGATACTTGTATCAAAAGACATTTGCACTGAGAGCGTAATACATTTCGCGAGAGGAAATTGGCAAGGTTCTAATTATTGAACGTAAAATGTTGGTTCAAATTGTATCTCGCAAGATGAATATGCAATGTAGCTTCTACCCGCATATTTCATCCAACGTATTCAAAATACTTACTATGTACGAATTGCGATCGTTAGGTGCCTCGCATTCCAACGTTAGAATGCTAATGGTCAAGTAATGATTTAGGTACTTACGTAATGTGATGGGTGCCTGGCCCGATGAATATTTCCTTATCACCTATAGGGCACTACTGTTGTCATAATTAGATGATCTAACTGCATTAGAAATTATTGCTGGCAACTCGCCCGGACACGGACGAATATTTATGTTTTGTGGCGGTCCGATGACGCTGCATGTCAACTTAATAAAACTTTGTACTTCCAGTCACTAATTCAATCCAGTGGGACAGTGCAAGCAGAATTTTGAAACTGAACAATAATCAAGGGTTATCAGTGGCACGAAGCATTACATAAGTAATAGATTACTAAGATTGCTTTACAATTTCGTACAAGTCTGAAGAAATATATTATAAGTCTGTAGTTACAGCCACCAGCAGCCTTTATTTTTCATTGTAAGCGCAAACCATGGGAAGAGTTTCTCTTGAATTGCCACTATCCTTGTGCAAAAGTCCTGACGTCCTACAGAATGTCCTGGAAAGCAGCTTTTTATATTTTAAACCCGACTTTCGTAACGCTGAGCGAGTCCATGAATTGTTCTGTTGGAGCGTGTAATTGTTGGGGCATCGTGAGACTACTAGTTTACCCGAGTACATACGTTACGTTTTTAGTGGAAATAATACGCGAGTTCATTTGCACTAACGTTGGAAAATGAAATTAACTGTTAGGTTGTAGCTTAATCTTTGAGCACTGTTCAAACCAAATAGGTGGCTTATCGGTTCATCGGATTTTTGGGTGGCCTTAAAACAGCTTGGCTGCCTATAAAAGTTGCAGGGATTTCCAAGTGGAGACGGTATGTATATACTTGTGCAATCAGACGACGTTATCAGATAACGATTGAGTCCTTTGGTAGAAGGATACTTGTATCAAAAGACATTTGCACTGAGAGCGTAATACATTTCGCGAGAGGAAATTGGCAAGGTTCTAATTATTGAACGTAAAATGTTGGTTCAAATTGTATCTCGCAAGATGAATATGCAATGTAGCTTCTACCCGCATATTTCATCCAACGTATTCAAAATACTTACTATGTACGAATTGCGATCGTTAGGTGCCTCGCATTCCAACGTTAGAATGCTAATGGTCAAGTAATGCTTTAGGTACTTACGTAATGTGATGGATATCTGGCCCGATGAATATTTCCGTATCACCAATAGGGCACCACTGTTGTCATAATTAGATGATCTAACTGCATTAGAAATTATTGCTGGCAACTCGCCCGGACACGGACGAATATTTATGTTTTGTGGCGGTCCGATGACGCTGCATGTTAACTTAATAAAACTTTGTACTTCCAGTCACTAATTCAATCCAGTGGGACAGTGCAAGCAGAATTTTGAAACTGAACAATAATCAAGGGTTATCAGTGGCACGAAGCATTACATAAGTAATAGATTACTAAGATTGCTTTACAATTTCGTACAAGTCTGAAGAAATATATTATAAGTCTGTAGTTACAGCCACCAGCAGCCTTTATTTTTCATTGTAAGCGCAAACCATGGGAAGAGTTTCTCTTGAATTGCCACTATCCTTGTGCAAAAGTCCTGACGTCCTACAGAATGTCCTGGAAAGCAGCTGTTTATATTTAAAACCCGACTTTCGTAACGCTGAGCGAGTCCATGAATTGTTCTGTTGGAGCGTGTAATTGTTGGGGCATCGTGAGACTACTAGTTTACCCGAGTACATACGTTACGTTTTTAGTGGAAATAATACGCGAGTTCATTTGCACTAAAGTTGGAAAATGAAATTAACTGTTAGGTTGTAGCTTAATCTTTGAGCACTGTTCAAACCAAATAGGTGGCTTATCGGTTCATCGGATTTTTGGGTGGCCTTAAAACAGCTTGGCTGCCTATAAAAGTTGCAGGGATTTCCAAGTGGAGACGGTATGTATATACTTGTGCAATCAGACGACGTTATCAGATAACGATTGAGTCCTTTGGTAGAAGGATACTTGTATCAAAAGACATTTGCACTGAGAGCGTAATACATTTCGCGAGAGGAAATTGGCAAGGTTCTAATTATTGAACGTAAAATGTTGGTTCAAATTGTATCTCGCAAGATGAATATGCAATGTAGCTTCTACCCGCATATTTCATCCAACGTATTCAAAATACTTACTATGTACGAATTGCGATCGTTAGGTGCCTCGCATTCCAACGTTAGAATGCTAATGGTCAAGTAATGCTTTAGGTACTTACGTAATGTGATGGATATCTGGCCCGATGAATATTTCCGTATCACCAATAGGGCACCACTGTTGTCATAATTAGATGATCTAACTGCATTAGAAATTATTGCTGGCAACTCGCCCGGACACGGACGAATATTTATGTTTTGTGGCGGTCCGATGACGCTGCATGTTAACTTAATAAAACTTTGTACTTCCAGTCACTAATTCAATCCAGTGGGACAGTGCAAGCAGAATTTTGAAACTGAACAATAATCAAGGGTTATCAGTGGCACGAAGCATTACATAAGTAATAGATTACTAAGATTGCTTTACAATTTCGTACAAGTCTGAAGAAATATATTATAAGTCTGTAGTTACAGCCACCAGCAGCCTTTATTTTTCATTGTAAGCGCAAACCATGGGAAGAGTTTCTCTTGAATTGCCACTATCCTTGTGCAAAAGTCCTGACGTCCTACAGAATGTCCTGGAAAGCAGCTGTTTATATTTAAAACCCGACTTTCGTAACGCTGAGCGAGTCCATGAATTGTTCTGTTGGAGCGTGTAATTGTTGGGGCATCGTGAGACTACTAGTTTACCCGAGTACATACGTTACGTTTTCAGTGGAAATAATACGCGAGTTCATTTGCACTAAAGTTGGAAAATGAAATTAAATGTTAGGTTGTAGCTTAATCTTTGAGCACTGTTCAAACCAAATAGGTGGCTTATCGGTTCATCGGATTTTTGGGTGGCCTTAAAACAGCTTGGCTGCCTATAAAAGTTGCAGGGATTTCCAAGTGGAGACGGTATGTATATACTTGTGCAATCAGACGACGTTATCAGATAACGATTGAGTCCTTTGGTAGAAGGATACTTGTATCAAAAGACATTTGCACTGAGAGCGTAATACATTTCGCGAGAGGAAATTGGCAAGGTTCTAATTATTGAACGTAAAATGTTGGTTCAAATTGTATCTCGCAAGATGAATATGCAATGTAGCTTCTACCCGCATATTTCATCCAACGTATTCAAAATACTTACTATGTACGAATTGCGATCGTTAGGTGCCTCGCATTCCAACGTTAGAATGCTAATGGTCAAGTAATGCTTTAGGTACTTACGTAATGTGATGGATATCTGGCCCGATGAATATTTCCGTATCACCAATAGGGCACCACTGTTGTCATAATTAGATGATCTAACTGCATTAGAAATTATTGCTGGCAACTCGCCCGGACACGGACGAATATTTATGTTTTGTGGCGGTCCGATGACGCTGCATGTTAACTTAATAAAACTTTGTACTTCCAGTCACTAATTCAATCCAGTGGGACAGTGCAAGCAGAATTTTGAAACTGAACAATAATCAAGGGTTATCAGTGGCACGAAGCATTACATAAGTAATAGATTACTAAGATTGCTTTACAATTTCGTACAAGTCTGAAGAAATATATTATAAGTCTGTAGTTACAGCCACCAGCAGCCTTTATTTTTCATTGTAAGCGCAAACCATGGGAAGAGTTTCTCTTGAATTGCCACTATCCTTGTGCAAAAGTCCTGACGTCCTACAGAATGTCCTGGAAAGCAGCTGTTTATATTTAAAACCCGACTTTCGTAACGCTGAGCGAGTCCATGAATTGTTCTGTTGGAGCGTGTAATTGTTGGGGCATCGCGAGACTACTAGTTTACCCGAGTACATACGTTACGTTTTTAGTGGAAATAATACGCGAGTTCATTTGCACTAAAGTTGGAAAATGAAATTAACTGTTAGGTTGTAGCTTAATCTTTGAGCACTGTTCAAACCAAATAGGTGGCTTATCGGTTCATCGGGTTTTTTGGGTGGCCTTAAAACAGCTTAGCTGGCTATAAAAGTTGCAGGGATTTCCAAGTGGAGACGGTATGTATATACTTGTGCAATCAGACGACGTTATCAGATAACGATTGAGTCCTTTGGTAGAAGGATACTTGTATCAAAAGACATTTGCACTGAGAGCGTAATACATTTCGCGAGAGGAAATTGGCAAGGTTCTAATTATTGAACGTAAAATGTTGGTTCAAATTGTATCTCGCAAGATGAATATGCAATGTAGCTTCTACCCGCATATTTCATCCAACGTATTCAAAATACTTACTATGTACGAATTGCGATCGTTAGGTGCCTCGCATTCCAACGTTAGAATGCTAATGGTCAAGTAATGCTTTAGGTACTTACGTAATGTGATGGATATCTGGCCCGATGAATATTTCCGTATCACCAATAGGGCACCACTGTTGTCATAATTAGATGATCTAACTGCATTAGAAATTATTGCTGGCAACTCGCCCGGACACGGACGAATATTTATGTTTTGTGGCGGTCCGATGACGCTGCATGTTAACTTAATAAAACTTTGTACTTCCAGTCACTAATTCAATCCAGTGGGACAGTGCAAGCAGAATTTTGAAACTGAACAATAATCAAGGGTTATCAGTGGCACGAAGCATTACATAAGTAATAGATTACTAAGATTGCTTTACAATTTCGTACAAGTCTGAAGAAATATATTATAAGTCTGTAGTTACAGCCACCAGCAGCCTTTATTTTTCATTGTAAGCGCAAACCATGGGAAGAGTTTCTCTTGAATTGCCACTATCCTTGTGCAAAAGTCCTGACGTCCTACAGAATGTCCTGGAAAGCAGCTGTTTATATTTAAAACCCGACTTTCGTAACGCTGAGCGAGTCCATGAATTGTTCTGTTGGAGCGTGTAATTGTTGGGGCATCGCGAGACTACTAGTTTACCCGAGTACATACGTTACGTTTTTAGTGGAAATAATACGCGAGTTCATTTGCACTAAAGTTGGAAAATGAAATTAACTGTTAGGTTGTAGCTTAATCTTTGAGCACTGTTCAAACCAAATAGGTGGCTTATCGGTTCATCGGGTTTTTTGGGTGGCCTTAAAACAGCTTAGCTGGCTATAAAAGTTGCAGGGATTTCCAAGTGGAGACGGTATGTATATACTTGTGCAATCAGACGACGTTATCAGATAACGATTGAGTCCTTTGGTAGAAGGATACTTGTATCAAAAGACATTTGCACTGAGAGCGTAATACATTTCGCGAGAGGAAATTGGCAAGGTTCTAATTATTGAACGTAAAATGTTGGTTCAAATTGTATCTCGCAAGATGAATATGCAATGTAGCTTCTACCCGCATATTTCATCCAACGTATTCAAAATACTTACTATGTACGAATTGCGATCGTTAGGTGCCTCGCATTCCAACGTTAGAATGCTAATGGTCAAGTAATGCTTTAGGTACTTACGTAATGTGATGGATATCTGGCCCGATGAATATTTCCGTATCACCAATAGGGCACCACTGTTGTCATAATTAGATGATCTAACTGCATTAGAAATTATTGCTGGCAACTCGCCCGGACACGGACGAATATTTATGTTTTGTGGCGGTCCGATGACGCTGCATGTTAACTTAATAAAACTTTGTACTTCCAGTCACTAATTCAATCCAGTGGGACAGTGCAAGCAGAATTTTGAAACTGAACAATAATCAAGGGTTATCAGTGGCACGAAGCATTACATAAGTAATAGATTACTAAGATTGCTTTACAATTTCGTACAAGTCTGAAGAAATATATTATAAGTCTGTAGTTACAGCCACCAGCAGCCTTTATTTTTCATTGTAAGCGCAAACCATGGGAAGAGTTTCTCTTGAATTGCCACTATCCTTGTGCAAAAGTCCTGACGTCCTACAGAATGTCCTGGAAAGCAGCTGTTTATATTTAAAACCCGACTTTCGTAACGCTGAGCGAGTCCATGAATTGTTCTGTTGGAGCGTGTAATTGTTGGGGCATCGTGAGACTACTAGTTTACCCGAGTACATACGTTACGTTTTTAGTGGAAATAATACGCGAGTTCATTTGCACTAAAGTTGGAAAATGAAATTAACTGTTAGGTTGTAGCTTAATCTTTGAGCACTGTTCAAACCAAATAGGTGGCTTATCGGTTCATCGGGTTTTTTGGGTGGCCTTAAAACAGCTTAGCTGGCTATAAAAGTTGCAGGGATTTCCAAGTGGAGACGGTATGTATATACTTGTGCAATCAGACGACGTTATCAGATAACGATTGAGTCCTTTGGTAGAAGGATACTTGTATCAAAAGACATTTGCACTGAGAGCGTAATACATTTCGCGAGAGGAAATTGGCAAGGTTCTAATTATTGAACGTAAAATGTTGGTTCAAATTGTATCTCGCAAGATGAATATGCAATGTAGCTTCTACCCGCATATTTCATCCAACGTATTCAAAATACTTACTATGTACGAATTGCGATCGTTAGGTGCCTCGCATTCCAACGTTAGAATGCTAATGGTCAAGTAATGCTTTAGGTACTTACGTAATGTGATGGATATCTGGCCCGATGAATATTTCCGTATCACCAATAGGGCACCACTGTTGTCATAATTAGATGATCTAACTGCATTAGAAATTATTGCTGGCAACTCGCCCGGACACGGACGAATATTTATGTTTTGTGGCGGTCCGATGACGCTGCATGTTAACTTAATAAAACTTTGTACTTCCAGTCACTAATTCAATCCAGTGGGACAGTGCAAGCAGAATTTTGAAACTGAACAATAATCAAGGGTTATCAGTGGCACGAAGCATTACATAAGTAATAGATTACTAAGATTGCTTTACAATTTCGTACAAGTCTGAAGAAATATATTATAAGTCTGTAGTTACAGCCACCAGCAGCCTTTATTTTTCATTGTAAGCGCAAACCATGGGAAGAGTTTCTCTTGAATTGCCACTATCCTTGTGCAAAAGTCCTGACGTCCTACAGAATGTCCTGGAAAGCAGCTGTTTATATTTAAAACCCGACTTTCGTAACGCTGAGCGAGTCCATGAATTGTTCTGTTGGAGCGTGTAATTGTTGGGGCATCGTGAGACTACTAGTTTACCCGAGTACATACGTTACGTTTTTAGTGGAAATAATACGCGAGTTCATTTGCACTAAAGTTGGAAAATGAAATTAACTGTTAGGTTGTAGCTTAATCTTTGAGCACTGTTCAAACCAAATAGGTGGCTTATCGGTTCATCGGGTTTTTTGGGTGGCCTTAAAACAGCTTAGCTGGCTATAAAAGTTGCAGGGATTTCCAAGTGGAGACGGTATGTATATACTTGTGCAATCAGACGACGTTATCAGATAACGATTGAGTCCTTTGGTAGAAGGATACTTGTATCAAAAGACATTTGCACTGAGAGCGTAATACATTTCGCGAGAGGAAATTGGCAAGGTTCTAATTATTGAACGTAAAATGTTGGTTCAAATTGTATCTCGCAAGATGAATATGCAATGTAGCTTCTACCCGCATATTTCATCCAACGTATTCAAAATACTTACTATGTACGAATTGCGATCGTTAGGTGCCTCGCATTCCAACGTTAGAATGCTAATGGTCAAGTAATGCTTTAGGTACTTACGTAATGTGATGGATATCTGGCCCGATGAATATTTCCGTATCACCAATAGGGCACCACTGTTGTCATAATTAGATGATCTAACTGCATTAGAAATTATTGCTGGCAACTCGCCCGGACACGGACGAATATTTATGTTTTGTGGCGGTCCGATGACGCTGCATGTTAACTTAATAAAACTTTGTACTTCCAGTCACTAATTCAATCCAGTGGGACAGTGCAAGCAGAATTTTGAAACTGAACAATAATCAAGGGTTATCAGTGGCACGAAGCATTACATAAGTAATAGATTACTAAGATTGCTTTACAATTTCGTACAAGTCTGAAGAAATATATTATAAGTCTGTAGTTACAGCCACCAGCAGCCTTTATTTTTCATTGTAAGCGCAAACCATGGGAAGAGTTTCTCTTGAATTGCCACTATCCTTGTGCAAAAATCCTGACGTCCTACAGAATGTCCTGGAAAGCAGCTGTTTATATTTAAAACCCGACTTTCGTAACGCTGAGCGAGTCCATGAATTGTTCTGTTGGAGCGTGTAATTGTTGGGGCATCGTGAGACTACTAGTTTACCCGAGTACATACGTTACGTTTTCAGTGGAAATAATACGCGAGTTCATTTGCACTAAAGTTGGAAAATGAAATTAAATGTTAGGTTGTAGCTTAATCTTTGAGCACTGTTCAAACCAAATAGGTGGCTTATCGGTTCATCGGATTTTTGGGTGGCCTTAAAACAGCTTAGCTGGCTATAAAAGTTGCAGGGATTTCCAAGTGGAGACGGTATGTATATACTTGTGCAATCAGACGACGTTATCAGATAACGATTGAGTCCTTTGGTAGAAGGATACTTGTATCAAAAGACATTTGCACTGAGAGCGTAATACATTTCGCGAGAGGAAATTGGCAAGGTTCTAATTATTGAACGTAAAATGTTGGTTCAAATTGTATCTCGCAAGATGAATATGCAATGTAGCTTCTACCCGCATATTTCATCCAACGTATTCTAACGTATTCAAATCACCTGCTCATTGCGATGACGACCGGCATTGCAAACAATGCTTCATAGGAAATGATAAAGGTCAAATAATCCAATACAGGATTGATGGTTCCCAAAATCGCGTTACGGTAGTTTTCAGATGCTTTGTGGTCACATAATTAAAATTATTGGATTTTAGAAAAGCCAAACCTGCCAGCAGTTTTGCTTTCTCCTCTCCTTACGAAAACTTAGCCTGATGTTGTTTCTGCGTTGTTGCTAATCGAGCCCAAAATTACCTACGCGGTGTTTCTCGAGGCCGTCTTGAGCAGCATTTCATGTTTGACAGGAATGGAGCCGTAGTTTGACTTCATGCTATGGCAAGTCTCCGTGCATTAAATTTATTGGAAACATGAGACTGGTCTGCTTCACAACTTCCGTTGAATGTTTTGTGAAATTAATGTTTGGTTTAATTGGTGTTCACGTAGCGCTATAAACCTCACTCTGAATTTGTACCTAAGCCTTATAATACACTTGAAACTAACAAAGAAATCATTTGGGTCATTCAACGGCTTTCAGCACAGTCAACATTGGTACTTAATGTGATGCCAATTATAACTGCTAGCTACATATAGATATATATATATGCAGCGTAAATATTCTCAAGTAGCGTTTTTTAATCCGCTATCATTAAAGCCCTAAATTTGGCTTGAGACAGTCACCTGCGATAAGGTAACCCACACGAGAACGAGTTTAATAATTGTCTATAACATTTTGTGTTACGAACCGCATCTCAGCCTATTGGTATCCACAATGGCCACAACCAATCATAAATAATTGCGTTTTTTCAATATATATTCTACGTCTAATTGTTCATGCTGCATTCTATGTATTTTCTACCTTAAATGACAAATGATCAGTGACTGTTTTAATGTTCTGAGCGTAATGGCATTGAGTGTTAATCCGTAAATGCCTGTTATCTTTACGATACACCGTTTTTGTCATGATAAGAATATATATGCATCTTCCTTCTATACATTTGCGGTTGCCAAATTATCCAGTGAAGTAGGAAGAACTGTTGATGGGGTGCATCAGCAACCCATGTCAATTTGTAGCAAACGGTTCCAGCTACCCAATAAATACCTCAATGGCTCCAATCACCTTCTCATTTCGATGACGACCGGCATTGCAAACAATGCTTCATAGGAAATGATAAAGGTCCAATAATCCAATACAGGATTGATGGTTCCCAAAATCGCGTTACGGTAGTTTTCAGATGCTTTGTGGTCACATAATTAAAATTATTGGATTTTAGAAAAGCCAAACCTGCCAGCAGTTTTGCTTTCTCCTCTCCTTACGAAAACTTAGCCTGATGTTGTTTCTGCGTTGTTGCTAATCGAGCCCAAAATTACCTACGCGGTGTTTCTCGAGGCCGTCTTGAGCAGCATTTCATGTTTTACAGGAATGGAGCCGTAGTTTGACTTCATGCTATGGCAAGTCTCCGTGCATTAAATTTATTGGAAACATGAGACTGGTCTGCTTCACAACTTCCGTTGAATGTTTTGTGAAATTAATGTTTGGTTTAATTGGTGTTCACGTAGCGCTATAAACCTCACTCTGAATTTGTACCTAAGCCTTATAATACACTTGAAACTAACAAAGAAATCATTTGGGTCATTCAACGGCTTTCAGCACAGTCAACATTGGTACTTAATGTGATGCCAATTATAACTGCTAACTACATATAGATATATATATGCAGCGTAAATATTCTCAAGTAGTGTTTTTTAATCCGCTATCATTAAAGCCCTAAATTTGACTTGAGACAGTCACCTGCGATAAGGTAACCCACACGAGAACGAGTTTAATAATTGTCTATAACATTTTGTGTTACAAACCGCATCTCAGCCTATTGGTATCCACAATGGCCACAACCAATCATAAATAATTGCGTTTTTTCAATATATATTCTACGTCTAATTGTTCATGCTGCATTCTATGTATTTTCTACTTTAAATGACAAATGGTCAGTGACTGTTTTAATGTTCTGAGCGTAATGGCGTTGAGTGTTAATCCGTAAATGCCTGTTATCTTTACGATACACCGTTTTTGTCATGATAAGAATATATATGCATCTTCCTTCCATACATTTGCGGTTGCCAAATTATCCAGTGAAGTAGGAAGAACTGTTGATGGGGTGCATCAACAACCCATGTCAATTTGTAGCAAACGGTTCCAGCTACCAAATAAATACCTAAATGGCTCCAATCACCTCATTTCGATGACGACCGGCATTGCAAACAATGCTTCATAGGAAATGATAAAGGTCCAATAATCCAATACAGGATTGATGGTTCCCAAAATCGCGTTACGGTAGTTTTCAGATGCTTTGTGGTCACATAATTAAAATTATTGGATTTTAGAAAAGCCAAACCTGCCAGCAGTTTTGCTTTCTCCTCTCCTTACGAAAACTTAGCCTGATGTTGTTTCTGCGTTGTTGCTAATCGAGCCCAAAATTACCTACGCGGTGTTTCTCGAGGCCGTCTTGAGCAGCATTTCATGTTTTACAGGAATGGAGCCGTAGTTTGACTTCATGCTATGGCAAGTCTCCGTGCATTAAATTTATTGGAAACATGAGACTGGTCTGCTTCACAACTTCCGTTGAATGTTTTGTGAAATTAATGTTTGGTTTAATTGGTGTTCACGTAGCGCTATAAACCTCACTCTGAATTTGTACCTAAGCCTTATAATACACTTGAAACTAACAAAGAAATCATTTGGGTCATTCAACGGCTTTCAGCACAGTCAACATTGGTACTTAATGTGATGCCAATTATAACTGCTAACTACATATAGATATATATATATGCAGCGTAAATATTCTCAAGTAGCGTTTTTTAATCCGCTATCATTAAAGCCCTAAATTTGACTTGAGACAGTCACCTGCGATAAGGTAACCCACACGAGAACGAGTTTAATAATTGTCTGTAACATTTTGTGTTACAAACCGCATCTCAGCCTATTGGTATCCACAATGGCCACAACCAATCATAAATAATTGCGTTTTTTCAATATATATTCTACGTCTAATTGTTCATGCTGCATTCTATGTATTTTCTACCTTAAATTACAAATGGTCAGTGACTGTTTTAATGTTCTGAGCGTAATGGCCTTGAGTGTTAATCCGTAAATGCCTGTTATCTTTACGATACACCGTTTTTGTCATGATAAGAATATATATGCATCTTCCTTCCATACATTTGCGGTTGCCAAATTATCCAGTGAAGTAGGAAGAACTGTTGATGGGGTGCATCAGCAACCCATGTCAATTTGTAGCAAACGGTTCCAGCTACCCAATAAATACCTAAATGGCTCCAATCACCTTCTCATTTCGATGACGACCGGCATTGCAAACAATGCTTCATAGGAAATGATAAAGGTCCAATAACCCAATACAGGATTGATGGTTCCCAAAATCGCGTTACGGTAGTTTTCAGATGCTTTGTGGTCACATAATTAAAATTATTGGATTTTAGAAAAGCCAAACCTACCAACTGCTTTTGCTTTCTCCTCTCCTTACGAATACTCAGCCTGATGTTGTTTCTGCGTTGTTGCTAATCGAGCCCAAAATTACCTACGCGGTGTTTCTCGAGGCCGTCTGGAGCAGCATTTCATGTTTTACAGGAATGGAGCCGTAGTTTGACTTCATGCTATGGCAAGTCTCCGTGCATTAAATTTATTGGAAACATGAGACTGGTCTGCTTCACAACTTCCGTTGAATGTTTTGTGAAATTAATGTTTGGTTTAATTGGTGTTCACGTAGCGCTATAAACCTCACTCTGAATTTGTACCTAAGCCTTATAATACACTTGAAACTAACAAAGAAATCATTTGGGTCATTCAACGGCTTTCAGCACAGTCAACATTGGTACTTAATGTGATGCCAATTATAACTGCTAACTACATATAGATATATATATGCAGCGTAAATATTCTCAAGTAGCGTTTTTTAATCCGCTATCATTAAAGCCCTAAATTTGACTTGAGACAGTCACCTGCGATAAGGTAACCTACACGAGAACGAGTGTAATAATTGTCTGTAACATTTTGTATTACAAACCGCATCTCAGCCTATTGGTATCCACAATGGCCACAACCAATCATAAATAATTGCATTTTTCCAATATATATTCTACGTCTAATTGTTCATGCTGCATTCTATGTATTTTCTACTTTAAATTACAAATGGTCAGTGACTGTTTTAATGTTCTGAGCGTAATGGCGTTGAGTGTTAATCCGTAAATGCCTGTTATCTTTACGATACACCGTTTTTGTCATGATAAGAATATATATGCATCTTCCTTCCATACATTTGCGGTTGCCAAATTATCCAGTGAAGTAGGAAGAACTGTTGATGGGGTGCATCAGCAACCCATGTCAATTTGTAGCAAACGGTTCCAGCTACCCAATAAATACCTCAATGGCTCCAATCACCTTCTCATTTCGATGACGACCGGCATTGCAAACAATGCTTCATAGGAAATGATAAAGGTCCAATAACCCAATACAGGATTGATGGTTCACAAAATCGCGTTACGGTAGTTTTCAGATGCTTTGTGGTCACATAATTAAAATTATTGGATTTTAGAAAAGCCAAACCTACCAACTGCTTTTGCTTTCTCCTCTCCTTACGAATACTCAGCCTGATGTTGTTTCTGCGTTGTTGCTAATCGAGCCCAAAATTACCTACGCGGTGTTTCTCGAGGCCGTCTGGAGCAGCATTTCATGTTTTACAGGAATGGAGCCGTAGTTTGACTTCATGCTATGGCAAGTCTCCGTGCATTAAATTTATTGGAAACATGAGACTGGCCTGCTTCACAACTTCCGTTGAATGTTTTGTGAAATTAATGTTTGGTTTAATTGGTGTTCCCGTAGCGCTATAAACCTCACTCTGAATTTGTACCTAAGTCTTATAATACACTTGAAACTAACAAAGAAATCATTTGGGTCATTCAACGGCTTTCAGCACAGTCAACATTGGTACTTAATGTGATGCCAATTATAACTGCTAACTACATATAGATATATATATATGCAGCGTAAATATTCTCAAGTAGCGTTTTTTAATCCGCTATCATTAAAACCCTAAATTTGACTTGAGACAGTCACCTGCGATAAGGTAACCCACACGAGAACGAGTTTAATAATTGTCTGTAACATTTTGTGTTACAAACCGCATCTCAGCCTATTGGTATCCACAATGGCCACAACCAATCATAAATAATTGCATTTTTCCAATATATATTCTACGTCTAATTGTTCATGCTGCATTCTATGTATTTTCTACTTTAAATTACAAATGGTCAGTGACTGTTTTAATGTTCTGAGCGTAATGGCCTTGAGTGTTAATCCGTAAATGCCTGTTATCTTTACGATACACCGTTTT
The DNA here is from genome assembly GCA_004115045.4 of Sinella curviseta. NCBI lineage: Eukaryota > Metazoa > Arthropoda > Collembola > Entomobryomorpha > Entomobryidae > Sinella > Sinella curviseta. The sequence continues at coordinate 2,166,643 of CM023200.3, read as the reverse complement.
TGTCATGATAAGAATATATATGCATCTTCCTTCCATACATTTGCGGTTGCCAAATTATCCAGTGAAGTAGGAAGAACTGTTGATGGGGTGCATCAGCAACCCATGTCAATTTGTAGCAAACGGTTCCAGCTACCCAATAAATACCTAAATGGCTCCAATCACCTTCTCATTTCGATGACGACCGGCATTGCAAACAATGCTTCATAGGAAATGATAAAGGTCCAATAATCCAATACAGGATTGATGGTTCACAAAATCGCGTTACGGTAGTTTTCAGATGCTTTGTTGTCACATAATTAAAATTATTGGATTTTAGAAAAGCCAAACCTGCCAACTGCTTTTGCTTTCTCCTCTCCTTACGAAAACTCAGCCTGATGTTGTTTCTGCGTTGTTGCTAATCGAGCCCAAAATTACCTACGCGGTGTTTCTCGAGGCCGTCTTGAGCAGCATTTCATGTTTTACAGGAATGGAGCCGTAGTTTGACTTCATTCTATGGCAAGTCTCCGTGCATTAAATTTATTGGAAACATGAGACTGGTCTGCTTCACAACTTCCGTTGAATGTTTTGTGAAATTAATGTTTGGTTTAATTGGTGTTCACGTAGCGCTATAAACCTCACTCTGAATTTGTACCTAAGCCTTATAATACACTTGAAACTAACAAAGAAATCATTTGGGTCATTCAACGGCTTTCAGCACAGTCAACATTGGTACTTAATGTGATGCCAATTATAACTGCTAACTACATATAGATATATATATGCAGCGTAAATATTCTCAAGTAGCGTTTTTTAATCCGCTATCATTAAAGCCCTAAATTTGACTTGAGACAGTCACCTGCGATAAGGTAACCTACACGAGAACGAGTGTAATAATTGTCTGTAACATTTTGTATTACAAACCGCATCTCAGCCTATTGGTATCCACAATGGCCACAACCAATCATAAATAATTGCATTTTTCCAATATATATTCTACGTCTAATTGTTCATGCTGCATTCTATGTATTTTCTACTTTAAATTACAAATGGTCAGTGACTGTTTTAATGTTCTGAGCGTAATGGCGTTGAGTGTTAATCCGTAAATGCCTGTTATCTTTACGATACACCGTTTTTGTCATGATAAGAATATATATGCATCTTCCTTCCATACATTTGCGGTTGCCAAATTATCCAGTGAAGTAGGAAGAACTGTTGATGGGGTGCATCAGCAACCCATGTCAATTTGTAGCAAACGGTTCCAGCTACCCAATAAATACCTCAATGGCTCCAATCACCTTCTCATTTCGATGACGACCGGCATTGCAAACAATGCTTCATAGGAAATGATAAAGGTCCAATAATTCAATACAGCATTGATGGTTCACAAAATCGCGTTACGGTAGTTTTCAGATGCTTTGTGGTCACATAATTAAAATTATTGGATTTTAGAAAAGCCAAACCTGCCAACTGCTTTTGCTTTCTCCTCTCCTTACGAATACTCAGCCTGATGTTGTTTCTGCGTTGTTGCTAATCGAGCCCAAAATTACCTACGCGGTGTTTCTCGAGGCCGTCTGGAGCAGCATTTCATGTTTTACAGGAATGGAGCCGTAGTTTGACTTCATGCTATGGCAAGTCTCCGTGCATTAAATTTATTGGAAACATGAGACTGGTCTGCTTCACAACTTCCGTTGAATGTTTTGTGAAATTAATGTTTGGTTTAATTGGTGTTCACGTAGCGCTATAAACCTCACTCTGAATTTGTACCTAAGCCTTATAATACACTTGAAACTAACAAAGAAATCATTTGGGTCATTCAACGGCTTTCAGCACAGTCAACATTGGTACTTAATGTGATGCCAATTATAACTGCTAACTACATATAGATATATATATGCAGCGTAAATATTCTCAAGTAGCGTTTTTTAATCCGCTATCATTAAAGCCCTAAATTTGACTTGAGACAGTCACCTGCGATAAGGTAACCTACACGAGAACGAGTGTAATAATTGTCTGTAACATTTTGTATTACAAACCGCATCTCAGCCTATTGGTATCCACAATGGCCACAACCAATCATAAATAATTGCATTTTTCCAATATATATTCTACGTCTAATTGTTCATGCTGCATTCTATGTATTTTCTACTTTAAATTACAAATGGTCAGTGACTGTTTTAATGTTCTGAGCGTAATGGCGTTGAGTGTTAATCCGTAAATGCCTGTTATCTTTACGATACACCGTTTTTGTCATGATAAGAATATATATGCATCTTCCTTCCATACATTTGCGGTTGCCAAATTATCCAGTGAAGTAGGAAGAACTGTTGATGGGGTGCATCAGCAACCCATGTCAATTTGTAGCAAACGGTTCCAGCTACCCAATAAATACCTCAAATGGCTCCAATCACCTTCTCATTTCGATGACGACCGGCATTGCAAACAATGCTTCATAGGAAATGATAAAGGTCCAATAATTCAATACAGCATTGATGGTTCACAAAATCGCGTTACGGTAGTTTTCAGATGCTTTGTGGTCACATAATTAAAATTATTGGATTTTAGAAAAGCCAAACCTACCAACTGCTTTTGCTTTCTCCTCTCCTTACGAATACTCAGCCTGATGTTGTTTCTGCGTTGTTGCTAATCGAGCCCAAAATTACCTACGCGGTGTTTCTCGAGGCCGTCTGGAGCAGCATTTCATGTTTTACAGGAATGGAGCCGTAGTTTGACTTCATGCTATGGCAAGTCTCCGTGCATTAAATTTATTGGAAACATGAGACTGGCCTGCTTCACAACTTCCGTTGAATGTTTTGTGAAATTAATGTTTGGTTTAATTGGTGTTCCCGTAGCGCTATAAACCTCACTCTGAATTTGTACCTAAGTCTTATAATACACTTGAAACTAACAAAGAAATCATTTGGGTCATTCAACGGCTTTCAGCACAGTCAACATTGGTACTTAATGTGATGCCAATTATAACTGCTAACTACATATAGATATATATATGCAGCGTAAATATTCTCAAGTAGCGTTTTTTAATCCGCTATCATTAAAGCCCTAAATTTGACTTGAGACAGTCACCTGCGATAAGGTAACCTACACGAGAACGAGTTAATAATTGTCTGTAACATTTTGTGTTACAAACCGCATCTCAGCCTATTGGTATCCACAATGGCCACAACCAATCATAAATAATTGCATTTTTCAATATATATTCTACGTCTAATTGTTCATGCTGCATTCTATGTATTTTCTACTTTAAATTACAAATGGTCAGTGACTGTTTTAATGTTCTGAGCGTAATGGCGTTGAGTGTTAATCCGTAAATGCCTGTTATCTTTACGATACACCGTTTTTGTCATGATAAGAATATATATACATCTTCCTTCCATACATTTGCGGTTGCCAAATTATCCAGTGAAGTAGGAAGAACTGTTGATGGGGTGCATCAGCAACCCATGTCAATTTGTAGCAAACGGTTCCAGCTACCCAATAAATACCTAAATGGCTCCAATCACCTTCTCATTTCGATGACGACCGGCATTGCAAACAATGCTTCATAGGAAATTATAAAGGTCCAATAATTCAATACAGCATTGATGGTTCACAAAATCGCGTTACGGTAGTTTTCAGATGCTTTGTGGTCACATAATTAAAATTATTGGATTTTAGAAAAGCCAAACCTGCCAACTGCTTTTGCTTTCTCCTCTCCTTACGAAAACTCAGCCTGATGTTGTTTCTGCGTTGTTGCTAATCGAGCCCAAAATTACCTACGCGGTGTTTCTCGAGGCCGTCTTGAGCAGCATTTCATGTTTTACAGGAATGGAGCCGTAGTTTGACTTCATGCTATGGCAAGTCTCCGTGCATTAAATTTATTGGAAACATGAGACTGGTCTGCTTCACAACTTCCGTTGAATGTTTTGTGAAATTAATGTTTGGTTTAATTGGTGTTCACGTAGCGCTATAAACCTCACTCTGAATTTGTACCTAAGCCTTATAATACACTTGAAACTAACAAAGAAATCATTTGGGTCATTCAACGGCTTTCAGCACAGTCAACATTGGTACTTAATGTGATGCCAATTATAACTGCTAACTACATATAGATATATATATGCAGCGTAAATATTCTCAAGTAGCGTTTTTTAATCCGCTATCATTAAAGCCCTAAATTTGACTTGAGACAGTCACCTGCGATAAGGTAACCCACACGAGAACGAGTTTAATAATTGTCTGTAACATTTTGTGTTACAAACCGCATCTCAGCCTATTGGTATCCACAATGGCCACAACCAATCATAAATAATTGCATTTTTTCAATATATATTCTACGTCTAATTGTTCATGCTGCATTCTATGTATTTTCTACTTTAAATTACAAAAGGTCAGTGACTGTTTTAATGTTCTGAGCGTAATGGCGTTGAGTGTTAATCCGTAAATGCCTGTTATCTTTACGATACACCGTTTTTGTCATGATAAGAATATATATACATCTTCCTTCCATACATTTGCGGTTGCCAAATTATCCAGTGAAGTAGGAAGAACTGTTGATGGGGTGCATCAGCAACCCATGTCAATTTGTAGCAAACGGTTCCAGCTACCCAATAAATACCTAAATGGCTCCAATCACCTTCTCATTTCGATGACGACCGGCATTGCAAACAATGCTTCATAGGAAATTATAAAGGTCCAATAATTCAATACAGCATTGATGGTTCACAAAATCGCGTTACGGTAGTTTTCAGATGCTTTGTGGTCACATAATTAAAATTATTGGATTTTAGAAAAGCCAAACCTGCCAACTGCTTTTGCTTTCTCCTCTCCTTACGAAAACTCAGCCTGATGTTGTTTCTGCGTTGTTGCTAATCGAGCCCAAAATTACCTACGCGGTGTTTCTCGAGGCCGTCTTGAGCAGCATTTCATGTTTTACAGGAATGGAGCCGTAGTTTGACTTCATGCTATGGCAAGTCTCCGTGCATTAAATTTATTGGAAACATGAGACTGGTCTGCTTCACAACTTCCGTTGAATGTTTTGTGAAATTAATGTTTGGTTTAATTGGTGTTCACGTAGCGCTATAAACCTCACTCTGAATTTGTACCTAAGCCTTATAATACACTTGAAACTAACAAAGAAATCATTTGGGTCATTCAACGGCTTTCAGCACAGTCAACATTGGTACTTAATGTGATGCCAATTATAACTGCTAACTACATATAGATATATATATGCAGCGTAAATATTCTCAAGTAGCGTTTTTTAATCCGCTATCATTAAAGCCCTAAATTTGACTTGAGACAGTCACCTGCGATAAGGTAACCCACACGAGAACGAGTTTAATAATTGTCTGTAACATTTTGTGTTACAAACCGCATCTCAGCCTATTGGTATCCACAATGGCCACAACCAATCATAAATAATTGCATTTTTTCAATATATATTCTACGTCTAATTGTTCATGCTGCATTCTATGTATTTTCTACTTTAAATTACAAAAGGTCAGTGACTGTTTTAATGTTCTGAGCGTAATGGCGTTGAGTGTTAATCCGTAAATGCCTGTTATCTTTACGATACACCGTTTTTGTCATGATAAGAATATATATACATCTTCCTTCCATACATTTGCGGTTGCCAAATTATCCAGTGAAGTAGGAAGAACTGTTGATGGGGTGCATCAGCAACCCATGTCAATTTGTAGCAAACGGTTCCAGCTACCCAATAAATACCTAAATGGCTCCAATCACCTTCTCATTTCGATGACGACCGGCATTGCAAACAATGCTTCATAGGAAATTATAAAGGTCCAATAATTCAATACAGCATTGATGGTTCACAAAATCGCGTTACGGTAGTTTTCAGATGCTTTGTGGTCACATAATTAAAATTATTGGATTTTAGAAAAGCCAAACCTGCCAACTGCTTTTGCTTTCTCCTCTCCTTACGAAAACTCAGCCTGATGTTGTTTCTGCGTTGTTGCTAATCGAGCCCAAAATTACCTACGCGGTGTTTCTCGAGGCCGTCTTGAGCAGCATTTCATGTTTTACAGGAATGGAGCCGTAGTTTGACTTCATGCTATGGCAAGTCTCCGTGCATTAAATTTATTGGAAACATGAGACTGGTCTGCTTCACAACTTCCGTTGAATGTTTTGTGAAATTAATGTTTGGTTTAATTGGTGTTCACGTAGCGCTATAAACCTCACTCTGAATTTGTACCTAAGCCTTATAATACACTTGAAACTAACAAAGAAATCATTTGGGTCATTCAACGGCTTTCAGCACAGTCAACATTGGTACTTAATGTGATGCCAATTATAACTGCTAACTACATATAGATATATATATGCAGCGTAAATATTCTCAAGTAGCGTTTTTTAATCCGCTATCATTAAAGCCCTAAATTTGACTTGAGACAGTCACCTGCGATAAGGTAACCCACACGAGAACGAGTTAATAATTGTCTGTAACATTTTGTGTTACAAACCGTATCTCAGCCTATTGGTATCCACAATGGCCACAACCAATCATAAATAATTGCATTTTTTCAACATATATTCTACGTCTAATTGTTCATGCTGCATTCTATGTATTTTCTACTTTAAATGACAAATGGTCAGTGACTGTTTTAATGTTCTGAGCGTAATGGCGTTGAGTGTTAATCCGTAAATGCCTGTTATCTTTACGATACACCGTTTTTGTCATGATAAGAATATATATGCATCTTCCTTCCATACATTTGCGGTTGCCAAATTATCCAGTGAAGTAGGAAGAACTGTTGATGGGGTGCATCAGCAACCCATGTCAATTTGTAGCAAACGGTTCCAGCTACCCAATAAATACCTAAATGGCTCCAATCACCTTCTCATTTCGATGACGACCGGCATTGCAAACAATGCTTCATAGGAAATTATAAAGGTCCAATAATTCAATACAGCATTGATGGTTCACAAAATCGCGTTACGGTAGTTTTCAGATGCTTTGTGGTCACATAATTAAAATTATTGGATTTTAGAAAAGCCAAACCTGCCAACTGCTTTTGCTTTCTCCTCTCCTTACGAAAACTCAGCCTGATGTTGTTTCTGCGTTGTTGCTAATCGAGCCCAAAATTACCTACGCGGTGTTTCTCGAGGCCGTCTTGAGCAGCATTTCATGTTTTACAGGAATGGAGCCGTAGTTTGACTTCATGCTATGGCAAGTCTCCGTGCATTAAATTTATTGGAAACATGAGACTGGTCTGCTTCACAACTTCCGTTGAATGTTTTGTGAAATTAATGTTTGGTTTAATTGGTGTTCACGTAGCGCTATAAACCTCACTCTGAATTTGTACCTAAGCCTTATAATACACTTGAAACTAACAAAGAAATCATTTGGGTCATTCAACGGCTTTCAGCACAGTCAACATTGGTACTTAATGTGATGCCAATTATAACTGCTAACTACATATAGATATATATATGCAGCGTAAATATTCTCAAGTAGCGTTTTTTAATCCGCTATCATTAAAGCCCTAAATTTGACTTGAGACAGTCACCTGCGATAAGGTAACCCACACGAGAACGAGTTTAATAATTGTCTGTAACATTTTGTGTTACAAACCGCATCTCAGCCTATTGGTATCCACAATGGCCACAACCAATCATAAATAATTGCATTTTTTCAACATATATTCTACGTCTAATTGTTCATGCTGCATTCTATGTATTTTCTACTTTAAATGACAAATGGTCAGTGACTGTTTTAATGTTCTGAGCGTAATGGCGTTGAGTGTTAATCCGTAAATGCCTGTTATCTTTACGATACACCGTTTTTGTCATGATAAGAATATATATGCATCTTCCTTCCATACATTTGCGGTTGCCAAATTATCCAGTGAAGTAGGAAGAACTGTTGATGGGGTGCATCAGCAACCCATGTCAATTTGTAGCAAACGGTTCCAGCTACCCAATAAATACCTAAATGGCTCCAATCACCTTCTCATTTCGATGACGACCGGCATTGCAAACAATGCTTCATAGGAAATTATAAAGGTCCAATAATTCAATACAGCATTGATGGTTCACAAAATCGCGTTACGGTAGTTTTCAGATGCTTTGTGGTCACATAATTAAAATTATTGGATTTTAGAAAAGCCAAACCTGCCAACTGCTTTTGCTTTCTCCTCTCCTTACGAAAACTCAGCCTGATGTTGTTTCTGCGTTGTTGCTAATCGAGCCCAAAATTACCTACGCGGTGTTTCTCGAGGCCGTCTTGAGCAGCATTTCATGTTTTACAGGAATGGAGCCGTAGTTTGACTTCATGCTATGGCAAGTCTCCGTGCATTAAATTTATTGGAAACATGAGACTGGTCTGCTTCACAACTTCCGTTGAATGTTTTGTGAAATTAATGTTTGGTTTAATTGGTGTTCACGTAGCGCTATAAACCTCACTCTGAATTTGTACCTAAGCCTTATAATACACTTGAAACTAACAAAGAAATCATTTGGGTCATTCAACGGCTTTCAGCACAGTCAACATTGGTACTTAATGTGATGCCAATTATAACTGCTAACTACATATAGATATATATATGCAGCGTAAATATTCTCAAGTAGTGTTTTTTAATCCGCTATCATTAAAGCCCTAAATTTGACTTGAGACAGTCACCTGCGATAAGGTAACCCACACGAGAACGAGTTTAATAATTGTCTGTAACATTTTGTGTTACAAACCGCATCTCAGCCTATTGGTATCCACAATGGCCACAACCAATCATAAATAATTGCATTTTTTCAATATATATTCTACGTCTAATTGTTCATGCTGCATTCTATGTATTTTCTACTTTAAATGACAAATGGTCAGTGACTGTTTTAATGTTCTGAGCGTAATGGCGTTGAGTGTTAATCCGTAAATGCCTGTTATCTTTACGATACACCGTTTTTGTCATGATAAGAATATATATGCATCTTCCTTCCATACATTTGCGGTTGCCAAATTATCCAGTGAAGTAGGAAGAACTGTTGATGGGGTGCATCAGCAACCCATGTCAATTTGTAGCAAACGGTTCCAGCTACCCAATAAATACCTAAATGGCTCCAATCACCTTCTCATTTCGATGACGACCGGCATTGCAAACAATGCTTCATAGGAAATTATAAAGGTCCAATAATTCAATACAGCATTGATGGTTCACAAAATCGCGTTACGGTAGTTTTCAGATGCTTTGTGGTCACATAATTAAAATTATTGGATTTTAGAAAAGCCAAACCTGCCAACTGCTTTTGCTTTCTCCTCTCCTTACGAAAACTCAGCCTGATGTTGTTTCTGCGTTGTTGCTAATCGAGCCCAAAATTACCTACGCGGTGTTTCTCGAGGCCGTCTTGAGCAGCATTTCATGTTTTACAGGAATGGAGCCGTAGTTTGACTTCATGCTATGGCAAGTCTCCGTGCATTAAATTTATTGGAAACATGAGACTGGTCTGCTTCACAACTTCCGTTGAATGTTTTGTGAAATTAATGTTTGGTTTAATTGGTGTTCACGTAGCGCTATAAACCTCACTCTGAATTTGTACCTAAGCCTTATAATACACTTGAAACTAACAAAGAAATCATTTGGGTCATTCAACGGCTTTCAGCACAGTCAACATTGGTACTTAATGTGATGCCAATTATAACTGCTAACTACATATAGATATATATATGCAGCGTAAATATTCTCAAGTAGTGTTTTTTAATCCGCTATCATTAAAGCCCTAAATTTGACTTGAGACAGTCACCTGCGATAAGGTAACCCACACGAGAACGAGTTTAATAATTGTCTGTAACATTTTGTGTTACAAACCGCATCTCAGCCTATTGGTATCCACAATGGCCACAACCAATCATAAATAATTGCATTTTTTCAATATATATTCTACGTCTAATTGTTCATGCTGCATTCTATGTATTTTCTACTTTAAATGACAAATGGTCAGTGACTGTTTTAATGTTCTGAGCGTAATGGCGTTGAGTGTTAATCCGTAAATGCCTGTTATCTTTACGATACACCGTTTTTGTCATGATAAGAATATATATGCATCTTCCTTCCATACATTTGCGGTTGCCAAATTATCCAGTGAAGTAGGAAGAACTGTTGATGGGGTGCATCAGCAACCCATGTCAATTTGTAGCAAACGGTTCCAGCTACCCAATAAATACCTAAATGGCTCCAATCACCTTCTCATTTCGATGACGACCGGCATTGCAAACAATGCTTCATAGGAAATTATAAAGGTCCAATAATTCAATACAGCATTGATGGTTCACAAAATCGCGTTACGGTAGTTTTCAGATGCTTTGTGGTCACATAATTAAAATTATTGGATTTTAGAAAAGCCAAACCTGCCAACTGCTTTTGCTTTCTCCTCTCCTTACGAAAACTCAGCCTGATGTTGTTTCTGCGTTGTTGCTAATCGAGCCCAAAATTACCTACGCGGTGTTTCTCGAGGCCGTCTTGAGCAGCATTTCATGTTTTACAGGAATGGAGCCGTAGTTTGACTTCATGCTATGGCAAGTCTCCGTGCATTAAATTTATTGGAAACATGAGACTGGTCTGCTTCACAACTTCCGTTGAATGTTTTGTGAAATTAATGTTTGGTTTAATTGGTGTTCACGTAGCGCTATAAACCTCACTCTGAATTTGTACCTAAGCCTTATAATACACTTGAAACTAACAAAGAAATCATTTGGGTCATTCAACGGCTTTCAGCACAGTCAACATTGGTACTTAATGTGATGCCAATTATAACTGCTAACTACATATAGATATATATATGCAGCGTAAATATTCTCAAGTAGTGTTTTTTAATCCGCTATCATTAAAGCCCTAAATTTGGCTTGAGACAGTCACCTGCGATAAGGTAACCCACACGAGAACGAGTGTAATAATTGTCTGTAACATTTTGTGTTACAAACCGTATCTCAGCCTATTGGTATCCACAATGGCCACAACCAATCATAAATAATTGCATTTTTTCAACATATATTCTACGTCTAATTGTTCATGCTGCATTCTATGTATTTTCTACTTTAAATGACAAATGGTCAGTGACTGTTTTAATGTTCTGAGCGTAATGGCGTTGAGTGTTAATCCGTAAATGCCTGTTATCTATACGATACACCGTTTTTGTCATGATAAGAATATATATGCATCTTAGTTCCATACATTTGCGGTTGCCAAATTATCCAGTGAAGTAGGAAGAACTGTTGATGGGGTGCATCAGCAACCCATGTCAATTTGTAGCAAACGGTTCCAGCTACCCAATAAATACCTAAATGGCTCCAATCACCTTCTCATTTCGATGACGACCGGCATTGCAAACAATGCTTCATAGGAAATTATAAAGGTCCAATAATTCAATACAGCATTGATGGTTCACAAAATCGCGTTACGGTAGTTTTCAGATGCTTTGTGGTCACATAATTAAAATTATTGGATTATAGAAAAGCCAAACCTGCCAACTGCTTTTGCTTTCTCCTCTCCTTACGAAAACTCAGCATGATGTTGTTTCTGCGTTGTTGCTAATCGAGCCCAAAATTACCTACGCGGTGTTTCTCGAGGCCGTTTTGAGCAGCATTTCATGTTTTACAGGAATGGAGCCGTAGTTTGACTTCATGCTATGGCAAGTCTCCGTGCATTAAATTTATTGGAAACATGAGACTGGTCTGCTTCACAACTTCCGTTGAATGTTTTGTGAAATTAATGTTTGGTTTAATTGGTGTTCACGTAGCGCTATAAACCTCACTCTGAATTTGTACCTAAGCCTTATAATACACTTGAAACTAACAAAGAAATCATTTGGGTCATTCAACGGCTTTCAGCACAGTCAACATTGGTACTTAATGTGATGCCAATTATAACTGCTAACTACATATAGATATATATATGCAGCGTAAATATTCTCAAGTAGTGTTTTTTAATCCGCTATCATTAAAGCCCTAAATTTGACTTGAGACAGTCACCTGCGATAAGGTAACCCACACGAGAACGAGTTTAATAATTGTCTATAACATTTTGTGTTACAAACCGCATCTCAGCCTATTGGTATCCACAATGGCCACAACCAATCATAAATAATTGCGTTTTTTCAATATATATTCTACGTCTAATTGTTCATGCTGCATTCTATGTATTTTCTACTTTAAATGACAAATGGTCAGTGACTGTTTTAATGTTCTGAGCGTAATGGCGTTGAGTGTTAATCCGTAAATGCCTGTTATCTTTACGATACACCGTTTTTGTCATGATAAGAATATATATGCATCTTCCTTCCATACATTTGCGGTTGCCAAATTATCCAGTGAAGTAGGAAGAACTGTTGATGGGGTGCATCAGCAACCCATGTCAATTTGTAGCAAACGGTTCCAGCTACCCAATAAATACCTAAATGGCTCCAATCACCTTCTCATTTCGATGACGACCGGCATTGCAAACAATGCTTCATAGGAAATTATAAAGGTCCAATAATTCAATACAGCATTGATGGTTCACAAAATCGCGTTACGGTAGTTTTCAGATGCTTTGTGGTCACATAATTAAAATTATTGGATTATAGAAAAGCCAAACCTGCCAACTGCTTTTGCTTTCTCCTCTCCTTACGAAAACTCAGCATGATGTTGTTTCTGCGTTGTTGCTAATCGAGCCCAAAATTACCTACGCGGTGTTTCTCGAGGCCGTTTTGAGCAGCATTTCATGTTTTACAGGAATGGAGCCGTAGTTTGACTTCATGCTATGGCAAGTCTCCGTGCATTAAATTTATTGGAAACATGAGACTGGTCTGCTTCACAACTTCCGTTGAATGTTTTGTGAAATTAATGTTTGGTTTAATTGGTGTTCACGTAGCGCTATAAACCTCACTCTGAATTTGTACCTAAGCCTTATAATACACTTGAAACTAACAAAGAAATCATTTGGGTCATTCAACGGCTTTCAGCACAGTCAACATTGGTACTTAATGTGATGCCAATTATAACTGCTAACTACATATAGATATATATATGCAGCGTAAATATTCTCAAGTAGTGTTTTTTAATCCGCTATCATTAAAGCCCTAAATTTGACTTGAGACAGTCACCTGCGATAAGGTAACCCACACGAGAACGAGTTTAATAATTGTCTGTAACATTTTGTGTTCCAAACCGCATCTCAGCCTATTGGTATCCACAATGGCCACAACCAATCATAAATAATTGCGTTTTTTCAATATATATTCTACGTCTAATTGT